>APFE030298835.1:45486-108677 GCA_000404065.3 Pinus taeda
AGAAAATTTGTGTTAGTATTTTTTGATGATATACTAATCTATAGCAATTCTTGGAAGGATCATGTTGAACATGTTGATAGGGTGCTACAACTATTGGAGGAGAAACAATTATATGCAAAAAGATCCAAATGTTTCTTTGGAGTCCAGGAGGTGGAATATCTGGGTGATATTGTATCTCATGAAGGAGTTAAGGTAGACCCTAGCAAAATTAAAACCATTAAGGAATGGAAAATCCCCACATCCATAAAGCATCTGTGAGTATTTCTCGGGTTGACAGGGTATTATCGCAAGTTTGTTAAGAATTATGGGAGAATAGCAGCACCTCTAACAACATTATTGAAGAAAGATGCATTTTCATGGACACTGGAAGCAACAAAGGCCTTTGAACATCTTAAAGAGGCAATGTGCCAAGCACCAGTCTTAACTACACCGGACTTCACAAAAACCTTTATTGTGGAATGTGATGCTTCAGGAAATGGAATTGGTGTTGTTTTAATGCAAGATGAAAGACCCATTGCTTTTGAAAGTCGTCCAATCAAGGGAAAGTTTTACACAAAGCTATTTATGAGAAGGAAATGTTGGCAATACTCCATGCACTTAAGAAATGGCGACCCTACCTAATGGGAAGACACTTCAAGGTAAAAACGGATCATGATAGCCTTAAATACTTTTTAGAACAAAGATTATCCTCTGAAGAGCAACAAAAGTGGGTCACAAAGATGTTGGGTTATGACTTTGAAATCATCTACAAAAAAGGGAAGCAAAATGTGGTGGCAGATGCACTCTCAAGAAAGGATGAGGATGTGGAAGCATTGTTGTGCGCCATTTCTATTATCCAACCAGATTGGATAAACGAAGCACGGGAGGAATGGAAGAATGACAAAGAAGTGTGGGCACTTATTCGAAAATTACAAAAAGATTCTAGTACATCTGATACATTTAGCTGGAAAAATGATTCGTTATGGTACAAAGATCGCTTATACCTCTGTAAGAATTCCCAACTAAAACAAAAGATTCTTATGGAATTGCAGACTTCTCCCTTAGGAGGGCACTCAGGATTTTTAAAAACTTACCACAGGGTTAAGAATGAATTTTTTTGGGATGGCCTTAAATCATATATTCAAAAGTTTGTGGCGGAATGTTTGGTCTGCCAACAAAATAAAGTTGAAACAATTAAGACACCGGGTCTATTACAACCTTAATCCATTCCAAGCCAACATTGGGAGGAGGTTTCAATGGATTTTATCACAAGTTTACCCAAGTCTGAGGGAAAGAGTGTCATCATGGTGGTAGTTGATAGAATTACCAAGTATGCACACTTTTGTGCATTATCACATCCATTGAAAGCTAGTACAGTTTCTACTGCATTTATGGAAACAATTCAAAAGCTACATGGAAACCCAAAGATTATTGTAAGTGATAGAGATCCCATTTTCACTAGAAATTTTTGGACAAAATTATTTTCTTGTCTTGGTAGTCAGTTAGCTCATAGCTGATCTTATCATCCTTAATCTGATGGGCAAACTGAGATAGTAAACAAATGTTTGTAAGGATAACTTGGTTGCTTTATATATGATAAATAGATACAATGGGTCAAATGGTTGCCTTTGGTTGAATAGTGGTATAACACTTCCTTCCATACTACAACAAAAATGACCCCATTTATGGAACTTTATGGATATCATCCACCATCCATCACATCATATTCAAGATAAAATTCTAAGGTTCAAGCAGTGGAGCATCACATCAACCATCAACAACAAGTTCTCCAACTCTTAAAGGATAACCTCATGTTGGCGCAGAATAGAATGAAACAACAGGCAGATCAACATCACAACCAAAGAAGTTTTGATGTAGGTGACTGAGTATTCCTTTGCTACAACCATATAAACAAATGTCCCTCAAGCAAGCTAAGAAGGATAATAAATTATCACAAAAGTATTATGGTCCGTACAAGGTGTTGCAAAAGATTGGTATTATGGCATACAAATTGGAGCTTCCTGCAGCGTCTCGAGTGCACCCAGTTTTCCATGTTTCATGTTTAAAGAAGTTTATAGGCAACAAGCTCCCAATTCAAACAATATTGCCAGAACTTGATGACGAAGGAAAGATTATATTAGAACCAAAAGCAGTCACAGAAACAAGAACTTGACAGCTACAAAATCGATCAATTTCTGAGTATCTCATCAAGTGGAAGAACTTATCCACTGAAGATTCCACATGGGAGGATGAGAATTTTATAAAGAAGCATCCAAAACTACTCAAGCGTTGAGGACAACACATTTTTTGAAGGAGAGGGGCATGATAGGTCCCTATAATACTAGTGATTACCCCATTACTATTGTAGTTGTATCCCTTATTAATATTGTTGTGCCCCTATTGTCCCCATATTTTGATTACTATGCCCCATAGAATCCTCTATTGTTATTTTTGTGGCTTTATATTATTATTGTTAGGTCGGCTGGGTTATATTATGACTCCTTAGACTCCTATATATAGAAAGGAGGTTTTGTCATTTGAATCATCGAAGAATTGTTCATTTATGTAATGTAAAGGAGGTTTCCCCCTTGAAGAGGCTGAATTCTAAGGCGTTGGTCTATCTTTTATATCTATTTCTTGAGCTGGTTTCATAACATTATTGCAGTCTTGAGACCATTTCAATTCCTAATCAAAATAGCATTGTATCTTTCAAGGCTCCTCATCACTCCTCTGCACAAATTGAAAATCCATTTGTTTCCCAATTTTTCACATTCTCCATCTATTTTGCATGATCCCATCGCTCAACCATTAGAGGATTCACACCTAGAGAGCTCTATTGCAAAAATCAAATTTTCTTCTTTCTTTATGTTCACCCAGTTTGGAACTTCAAAATATTGTTCTTGTGTCTCATATTGTCGCAGTGTGTTCAAACACCATAATGCTTCCACAGAGTGTTTTGCATGCGCTTTTATTTTGTATTTCTATGTGTGCATTTTCAGACTTCAAATGTTACCGTATGCATCGATTTATCTTTCTTGTTTGTTGTTATTTTTGAATATATTTCTTGATATGTATTCCCTCACCTAAATAGGCTAGTCAATGTGTCAGTGGTTACACTGGAAATTTCATTTTACATGAGCCTAGCCTATTCTCGGTTAGTGTAGGAGTAGCGGTACTTTGTTGTTTTATTTTTTTGTTTGTTTTGGTTTGATATACTTTTTGCCAAGCTCTTTTCTTTTATTTCCAGTTGTCGGATAAATTTCGCATGATACCGTGTTTGGTTTCCCAAGCAATCATGGTAAAGTTTAAGAGAAAGTTGTGACTCTTTCAACGCTTGGTTATTTGTTTATTCCCTCTTTTTGTTTTAATCTTACATATTTTAGTCAATGATACCCTCATGGGAAATACGTTATTTCTCGGAGAAAATTGTAGTGGAATCACGATGCTTTAATCTATAACTAGTACCACCTACTCTAATCGATCTTTTATAATTTTCAATTCCTTGTTCACTAAGTCAAGTAGAATAAGGAGGAGATGAAACTTTAGCAATTATGTTATAGGTATATATATATCCTTCTCTAAAGGAACAACATCGATTTCTCTCAATAAGTCAGGATCCCTCTTCTGCCTCATTAAATCAATAAGTGCCTACGAACAGTTCTTTGAAAAAATTGAAAAAATGAAAAAAATATAATAATATATGAAAGAAGAGAAAGGCTTCCTACGTAGAGAGGTGAAGTAAGAAACTCCATCAGGGTACTGTCCAAGCTTGCTGGTAACAGAGCAATGTTTGTGTCCCTGAAGTGACTCTGTCGGGGAACTGTCCAAGCTTGCTGGAATCGAAGCAACACCAGAGATGAAAAATAAGACTCTAATAATTATTTTCACTTGTGTATCTTTATACTCCTCATCCCCAATTGAAAAAACTGACTTTGACTTGGCTTGGTTAACTATGCCACCAATAAAGAGAATGGTATGGACTATATCTTTAATGCAAGCTGAGTGAAGAATCTATGATGATCAATGAAATGAACAATACTTCTTTAAGAGTTAGACTTGTTTTGCATGAGACCGGACTCATACAGAGAGTTGGAGTTCTATCAGTGTGTCACCAATACTTGTAGTTGATACAACCACCCTCCAACTTTCCCATGTTTTGATTTTGGAGCCTTCCTTCTGTCTGCAAGAGCTTATCTTTTACGGTTGCCCAATATTCATGTTATGATAAAAGAATTATATTTTCATGCTTTTCTTATGATGAACTAATCCTTGCTTGATATATTTTAAAGACAAGCTAACCTCTTGACTTGACCTTGTAGCATTGTTGGGTTACCCCCAGAAACAATTCTTCTTGGTAGGTCATCCTTGAGCACGAAAACTACACAATTCTTGATGGCAGCTCGGCCTTGATGATGGAAATTACGTAAAGCATCCCTCGACCTCAGAAACCACTCAATGCACTGAGTCAAGAAATTTCCCAGTCCTCGGGAAATGCACAATCCTTCTTGGTAGTGTGTATGTAATTTCCCCAAAAAAGAAAAAGCAAAAAAATCAAAAAGCATCCCTAGAAAATAGGATTCACTAAATTTTTTCCCGAAGGTGGCATACTTACTATTTTTGGAACTTTCCACCAAGTGTCGCTTTTAACTTGATTTTAGGCATGCATGTCATAAACCCTAATCGGTTTAAATATATATAATGGACACCCCTAGAGCTCATTTTTACATTTGATCTTGGAGCTCTAGCATTCCCAAGGAGATCAAGGAGACTTTGGTAGAGTTTACGACACTTTTCCGAGTGAGTTTTGATTTTATTGTTTTTTGTCGCTTTTTCCATTGCATTTTGTGCTTTGTATATTGTGAGTGTTGTTTTTCTTATTTCTTTTCATGGTTTCTCGTGTTTTAATGTATATTAGCTTCTACAAGTTTTGTTTTGGTTTGTCGTTCGCCTTTTACAAGTGTCAAATTAGTTTTCTTGTTTTTGCTCGTAAGTGGTCGTCGTTTCGGTGACTCTCCATGCATGATTGTTGTTCCTTTTGCATGTTGATATTACACACTTGTTTTGAACTAATCTATCTATAATTAGTCTGATCTTCACTTTAACTAGCACCATCACTCAGATCTTCTTGTTTCCCACACTCTTACGGGGCAAATTTGCTCATTCCTTGGTGAGTGTTTGTCTTATCTAGTTGGGAATTGCACAAGTCCAAGGCTCAAGCTAAAATCTTGGCCTCTGAGATTATGCAATGCGCAATAACTGGCTGGATCAATTGTGCATTGTGTATAAGTTCCAAGGCTCAATCCCATCCCTTGGCCACTGAGACTACACAATGTGCAATATCCACCTCAGTCTACCCATGCAGAATTGTACATTGTGCAATCTCTAGCCGCAGGCTGCACCACTAGCTGTTGAGACTACGCAATGTGAAATTCAAGTAGCCAATCTCCCTCCTTCACCTCAAAAATTGTGCAATTATCCTCATCAGTCCATGTGGTTGTTGCTTAAACTTTCTTTATGAGTTGATTTGCTGCACCTAATTTATGTCTACCATGAGTACATTTTCCTCCCATAGGCATTGCAGGTGTTGATATTTTCACTTCATCAATCACAATTATCATGGCACCAAAAAGAACTGCTTCAAAGGATATCGCAAAGAGAAGCACCAAGGAGGCAATTGAGAGTACACCAGTTTACTTACTAGTTTACTCAGACACTCAACTATTTGTATAAAATGAATCAGATATCACATGGCAGAAGGTGAATAAAATTTTCTCAGCAAGAACCTTCAATGCATATTTGGAAGATCAACAAGTGTATTTCAATGTCCAATGGTCAGTCTACACAGGATTACATGCATATATTTAGCTTTTCCATGCACAAATGTTGTCAGCTAGATATTGTCACATATCGATCCAAAGACTATGATCCTCAATAGTGCTAGCGGACAGAGGCTTGCTTCTTTTCTAGAAGCAGACTATCATCTCATGTAGCAATTTCTTGATCCGGAACCTCTCATGGATTTGTAATTCTATGTGAAAACCAGCTACTTAAGCACCAAGGATATTGTTAAAGGTTGGGTGAAGCAACCAACAAATTTCCATGAGACACCCACTAACACCTAAAAGGAAAAATATCATAGGAGGTCCTATCATCTCTTGATATTTTTATGTTGTAGAATCTACAACCAACAGAGCACCGAGACCTTTCCTAAAGGGTGGGAATTCTTACTAAACTAGATTGTGAACAAAGATAACCATTCAGCTAGTCAAACGTGTTGGCTTAACAGCTGAAAATCCATGTATCTAATTCCCTTATTCCCCCCAAGGGTGGGAAATCCATATTTTACATCACTACATATATATTGGATGGAATCTACGCACACAATGCATTCCCTGGCATGAATTGGACTTAGACACCACGGGAGCCTGTCGTGTATGTTTATTGCAAGCTACTTTCGGAGTGCAACCACAGTGGATTAATGGAGAATATAATCTATCACTTCCTCATTCTATTATACAAGATGATATTTAAGGAAGAGCCAGCTCACATTTCATGTGGGGAAATGGAAGCAGTGTCAGAGATAGCAGATTGGTTTGCCTCACCGAATGGCACTTTCCCTAGGGTGTTTGGTGGACAAAAGTCTTTGCATATTTTACTGAGGTATTCCACCGATAAGTTATTTATGCAACAAGTTTCATATCATCTCTCCACATGGTTGTCAGCATATTTGTATAGGAAGAATAAAGCCCCTTAGCCAACTCTTCTTATGCAAATTGGATTGTACGAGATCAAGAATCTGAAATTGGAAAACACCGAAGGAAAGGCGATAGAAAATTTTGTATTTGGTACTTTGGACTTCAATCTGTATGATCCCCGGAATGTTTATAGAGACCACCATGCAAGGATCCATTTCCAGTGGGTAAGTGGGACCTTTCACTGGCTAGAGGACGATCTATGGAATAATTGTTACAATGCCTCCAAGTCTCACAATCTAGTCAGTTTTACAGAAACCTCACAGGTAGCTCCACGGAAGAAAATCGCTCCATTAGCAGCACCAGTGAAAGAGCACTACCTAGTGCGCAAGAAGAGAAAGAGGAATGTTGTGCAAAGTCCAGGGGGAGAGTGAAGCTTCAAGATGAAAGCAGACCCAGTCATACTTAAATCAGCCATAGCAACGAAGAAGAAGAGGAAATAGAGGGTGGAGGAAGAAGAACATAAGCAACGGGAAGAAAAAGAGCGAAAGAAATTGGAGGAAGAAAGGTAGAAGAAGGAAGAAGAATAAATTCGAAAAGTAATAGCATAAGAAACAACACAAAGACAAGCTAAAGAACAAGGGAAAAGATGGTAGCTAGAGGAGGATATAAAATAGATGCAAGATAAAGAGTTGACTCAAGAGATTGAGGAGTTGATTGAAATCCAAAGACATTGAGGAAGGACCGAAGCCATAAAATCAAGATGTTGATTTGATGCCAAGTACATAGCAGGTTACCATTCAGTCTCCCCATCCTCCGGCAGAGAAGTCTCCAAGCGAGGAAGAGGAACACGTACAATCTGACTTATGACGAGCTTCAAAAAATTATTGTATAAGCAAGAAAGAATCATTTTCTGCACGACCTCACATATCCTACATTCATCATAGAAAGGGTGATTGTGATATACACTGGAAGAGATCGAGGTGTCATTTCCGCAGCCAATTTAGTCTTCATAGGTTCTACAAATTCAAACATAGACTATTTGTTGGCCGAGAACAAACAATTTGAAAAGAACTTGCAAGTTGCTAGGCAAGAGGCTGAACAACTCCTAGAAGAGTTATAGAATGCATCCTCTGCATAGCTCTATCTGGAAGAACTAAAGGTAGTGATACTCGGTGAAATATCGACATTGGGAGATACCATGCATAGTATTTATGAGGAGCTTGTTACTGTGCATAAGGTAGTTTTCCACTGGCATGGGTTACAGAAGAAGTGAAAATATTATGTCAAAATTCTCAAGGTTGTGTAATAAACTATTGTTTTCATGCATGAATGGTCAATGCAATATAAAGGGGCACCACTTCAATTAGGAAAGAAAACAAGGAAAGAGATAGATTTGAAGAAAGAAAAGGTTCATATGCTCATCTAAAATAACAAACGTCTCACCTCATTCATTTCCAACACTCAAGCCTCATATGCATGATTGTACAATAACCTGGACTTCTTGGAGAAACCGCACAGGATCCAATCAGTCAGCTCACTCACGGAGATCAAGTGCAAGAATTAGGTCAAGCATGAGATTGAAGAATACTTAGAACAATTGAAATAGATAGTCATCAAGGAATATCTTGAAGTAAACAAACAGATTATGTAGAAGTACATTGGTGGCCCTATCCAAATCAACACAATGTTTCTCCTCCTCAAGAAGGAAACACAAAGCGGCTCAAAGTCAATGTACCTGAATTCCATGGAGGCTAGATTTTTCTTCCATCCTAAGACCATCGCACAGTAAAAATCTTGGTACCGCTACGTAACCGAGGAACACCAAGTGGAAGTTATTGAGCTGGAGTTTCCCCAAATTCAAGCTTAATTGTTTTGTCTTAGTTGGCTATCTAGTTGGCTCTACCCAATTTTGTCTTATATGGGTACGAATGTATTATAATATTATTTTGTAATTAATTTATAAGTGGAATTCCAAGTGTCAATATTGGAATGTAATTAATGTAAAGAGCCATTTTGTAAAGAAGTTGAAGAGTCATGAGGAAAGTCCAATATTCACAAGGGGAAGTGAATAGTCACCCCTTTTTTTATCAATAGACCCTCATAACTCATGTAAAGGGATTTTTAGGGAGCCAATCTTTTGGCTAGGCTTAGGCTTATAATCAAGAGCTTGGGAGTTTATGAGAGCCTTGGCTTCTCCGTAGCATAGAGGGAGTATCTTTCTTTGGAGGAGCAGGTGTTGACTTCATGTTCCACTATTATGGCTTGTGGTTCGTGAATGGTATATATATGATTGAAAATTTCACTTAGTAAAATCTCAAAGCTGACATGTTTTCATGCATATGTTGTGAATATAGTAGGACTATTCTTGTTATGTTTTCAATGTATGTTATTTAACTTACGCTTATGCTTATGAACTATTTCATCTGCATTGGTACGAATATTGTTGAATGTTTGTTGTTCTATAATTCCATCATTGTTAACTTGTGAACTATTTCACATATTATCTTGTGATGTCTTTGTGCTCGTGTGTTCCTTCCAAGTTGTGTACTATTACAAGCTTCTAAGGGACTCACTCATTTTTCCTTCATGTTTTATAACCTTCATGTCACTTACACTTGACTTTCTGCAGATTCACACACTTGTTCCCACAAAATTCACCATACACCACTTTATGCATTATTGCTGCCAAGGTACATCATTAAAACCCACTGCATCAGCAATCGGGTCATATTCTGAATGGGACTCCTCCACCAAACAGTGTGAGGTCTCATTGGAACTTCATATTAGGGAGATCCCCTGAATGTTGGCAGGTCCAGCACCGTCAACATTTATGGTGCTAGAACGAGGGTCGGATGAAAACTTGAGCCCATGAAGCTATTTTGAACTTTATGCATCTTTAATGGCTTCTTCCCAAATTTTAACCCCGACATGTTTTTCTAGAACTGCAAATCTTAAAGTTCCCGCGGGAATAATAAATGACTTGTCAAAACTAAAATTTGATGGCAAGGGTGAAAAACCCATTCTGAAGCACACCACTCACTTTCTTGAATTATGCACTAAACATAATATTCACTACGAGGATGTTGCTTGTAAGTTGTTCATTCTCACATTTGAAGTGCGTCAAGGAATGGTGTTACACATTGCCAGCCACTTCCATACACTCTTTCGACCATATTGACAAAGATTTATTCCGTGCCTTTGGAAGATATGATTATAAATATATTTTCAAAAAAAGCATGCGATTGCAAAAAGCACCTGATGAATCTTTTAATGATTTTAACGATCGTTTCATTCATTTTTGTTTTGAATTTTCTGAAGATGATATTTATTGGAATTTGATGAAAGAGAAATTCGAATTTATTTTGCATATTTTGATGAATCCACAAGAATATGAATCTCTCAAAATCCTCCCAACATACCTCAGTTACAAACCATGTATATATGTGATGAATGAAGTTGTTGTTCCAAGTGATTCTTCATCTTCTCCTCATCAACAGCTCTATTTCTGCAGGTTGAGGTAGGAGAACTTGAGATTTCATCCATTGGTTTACCACCATCTTCTCCCACCCCACTTTTTTAGAATTTTAGCACAAGTGTGGAAAATGAATCTGTTGTTTGCAATGATGTGTTATATCCTTGTCCTCTATCCATTGGTTCATTTGGTCCTCCTGATTGTGAGTTGTTTGGTTCACCTGTTTCAACTGATTTTTTTGGTGTCCATGAGGGTCAATTCCAAGATGGAGTTAATGTTGAGAAACAAACCTAAGATATATTTTTCAATGACTATGTGTGGTAATCTATCTTCGAAGAAGAATCTACGATGAATATTGGTTTTTTCATTCCGTGCCTCTCCCTCATTATCTTGACATATTCCAAAATTATGCCATTCTTGTTGAATCTTCCCAAGAATCAGTGTCTAATGATGTTATTTTCGATCACACACAGAACAAGTGGGATTTCATTTTTACATTTAAAAGTGGAGAGGAAAAATATCCTCTTCTTGATCTCTTCAATCCATCATCTGATCATTGTGAAGAAATAGAGGGTGAAATTTCTTGTTTTCAATCTTCCCCTCTTTACGATTCACATAATCATGAGGATGCTTATGTTTTTTACCTAGAACTTTCTGATCATGCTTTTCGTGATCTCTTCACTGATTCATTTGGTCATGACTCTGATTTTTCCATTGTTGATATTTCTAAGCCACCATTTTTTTATGATCTACCTTTTGATGTTTTGGAATTTTTGCAAGTTGTTGAGGCACTTCAGCCTGAGCTAATGGTTATGTCAGGTTCTCGCAGCCTTGAGACCAGTTCTAGTCCTGATCAGGATAGCATTTTATCTTTTAAATCTCCTTATCGCTCCTCCCTATAAATTCAAAATCCATTTGTTTCACAATTTTCGCATCCTCCATCTATTTTGCAAGATCCATTGTTCAATCATTGGAGGAGTCATCCCTCGTGAGTTATGTTTTGAAACACAAGTTTTCTTCTTTCTTTATTTTCACCCAGTTTGGAACTAAGAAATACTGTTTTTGCATGTCATATTTTCGCAGTGTGTTCGAACACCATAATGCTTCCACAGAGTTTTGCATGAGATTTTCTTTTGTATTTCTCTGCATGTATTATCAAAATTCGAATGTTATGGTTTGCATCTCTTTATCTTTATTTTTTGTTGTTATTTTTTAATATATTCATTGATATGCATTCCCTCACCTATATAGGACATTTGATGCGTCAGAGGTTACACTAGAAATTTCATTTTACGTTAGCCTGACCTATTCTCGGTTAGTGTAGGAGTAGGGGTAGTTTTTTGTTTTTCTGTTTTGTTTATTTTTTTTTATTTACTTTCCAGCCCACTCTTTCTTTTCTCTCCATTTGTAGGATAGCTTCCTCATGAGACCATTTTTGGATTCTGTAGCAAGCATGGTAAATTTTAAGAGGAAGTTTTGCTACTGTCAATGCTTGGTTATCTTTTTATTCCCTCTCTTTATATGAATCTTGCATATTTTAATAAATGATACCCTAATAGAAAAAATGTTATTTCTTGGAGAAAATCCCAGTGGAATCATGATGCATGAATCTATAACTAATACCACCTACTCTAATCAGAGTTTTCTAATTTTTCAGTTCCTTGTTGACAAATTCGAGTAGAGAAAGGAGGGGAGGAAACTTTAACAAGTATTTCAAAGGTATATAAATATCCATCTTTAAAGGGACAACCTTTTTTTCTCTCAATAAGTCGGCACCCCTCTTCCGCCTCATTAAATCGACTTGTCATGGTACTTTTTAGATTGTTGGCAGCGGAGTAATGTCTGTGTTCCTAGAATGAATCCACTAAGGTATTGTCCAAGCCTGTTGGCAATGGAGCAACACCAGAGATGAAAACCAATACTCTAACAATTATTTTCACTTATGTATCCTTATACTCCTCATCTCTAATCGAAAAAAATTAGTTTGACTTGGCTTAGTTAAGTGTGCCCCGATAAAGAAAATGGTAGGGACTATATATTTAACACAAGCTAAGTAAAGAAACTACGATGATCAGTGAACTAAACAATACTTCCTGAAGAGCTAAACCTATTTTGCATGAGGTAAGACTCATACAGAGAGCTAGAGTTCTACCAATGTGTAACTAAGTGTTGTAGCTTCTACAACCACCCTCCAAAAATTTTCCCATGCTTTGATTTCGGAGCCTTCCTTTTGTCCACATGAGCTTATATTTTTCTTTCATTAAGTATTCATGCTATGATAAAAGACTTGTCTTTTCATGCTTTTATTGCGAAGAACTGATCCCATCTTGATATCTTCCAAACACAAGCTAACCTCTTGACTTGACCTTACATCATTATTGGGTTTTCCTCCAGAAATTATGCAATCATGGAAGGTAGGCCATCCTTGCCTCTAGAAACTATGCAATTCTTCTTGGTAGGCCAGCCTTGAGCATGAAAACTGCACAATTATGGATGGAAACCCAGCCTTGATGATGGAAACTATGCAAAGCATCCCTTGAGCTCAAAAACCATGTAATGTACTGAGTCAAGAAGTTACCTAGTCCTCGAGCATTGCACAATCCTTCTTGGCAGTGTGCATGAAAGTTTCCCAAAAAAGAAAAAAATAAAAATAAAAAATCATCCCTAGAAAATAGGGATTCACTAATTAGTTTCCCGAAGGTGGCACACTTACTATTTTTTGAACTTTCCACAAAGTGTCACTTTTTCCATGATTTTAGGCATGCATGTCATAAACCCTAATTTTTCTAGATCTATATAATGGACACCCCTATATATCACTTGTACATTCAATCTTGAATCTCTAACATTCCCAAGGAGATCAAGGAGCCTTCAGTAGAGTTTGCGGTGATTTTCTAGGTGAGTTTTGCTTTTGTCATCTTTTGTCGCCTTTTCCGTCACTTTCTGTCATTTGGCTTCTGTGAGTGTTGTTTTTGCTTGTTTATTTTCATGGTTTATGGCATCTTAATGTATATTAGCTTGTGCAAGTATTGGTTCATTTTTTCGTTTTTCTTTTACAAGTGTCACATTAGTTTTCTTGTTTTTGCCTATCAGTGGTCACCGTTTCGGTGACCCTCCATGCATGTTTTTTTTTCCTTTTACATGTTGATCTTCAACACTTTTTTCACACTGATCTATCCATAATTATTCATATCTTCACTTTAACTTGCACCATCACTCAAATATTGTTATTTCCCACACTCTTACCGAGCAGATCTTCTCGTTCCTTGGTCAGTGTTTGCATTGTCTAGTTGGGCATTTCACAAGTCCAAGGCTCAAGTTTCACGATTGGCCTCTAAGATTGTGTAATGCGCAATACCTGGTTGGTCCAATTGTGCATTACATAGTTCCATGGCTCAAGCCCTTCCCTTGGCCATTGAGAATGTGCAATGGGCAGTCTCCATGTCACTTTTCCCAGGAAGAACTACGTATTGCACAGTCTCTAGCCTCAGGCTTCACCACTAGCTGTTGAGACTACATAATGCACAGTTCAAGTAGCTAGTCTCCCTCCTTCACATAAAAAATTATGCAATTGTCCTCATCATTCCATGTGGTTGTTGCTTGATCTTTCTTTATGAGTTGATTTTTTGAAGCTAATTTATGTCTGCCATGATTTCTTTTTCCTCCCATAGGTATTTGAAGTGTTGAGAATTTATCTTCATCAGTCATTGTTATCATGGCACCAAAGAGAATTACTTCAAAGGATACAGCAGAGAGCACCATCGGGGAGGTTATTGAGAGGACTCCAATTTAATCATACACTCAATTGTTTGTAGAAAATGAATGAGATATCACATGGCATAAGGTGAATGACATTTTCTCAGCAAGAACCTTTAAAGCATATTTGGAGGATCGAAACGTGTATGTTAATGTCCAACGATCAAGTCTACATAGGATTGCATGCAGATATCTGGCTTTTCCATGCACATTCGTTATTAGTTGGATAATATCCCATACTGATCCAAATACTATGACTCTCAATAGTGCCATCGGAAAGAGGCTTGCTTCTTTTCTGGCAACAGACTATCATCTCATGTACCATTTTCCTTAGCCAGAATCGCTCATGGATTCATACTTCTATGCGAAAACTAGCTACTTGAACACCAAGGATATTGTTAAAATTTGGGTGAAGGAGCCAACAAAGTCCTATTAGACACCCACCAACACCTACAAGATGAAATCTCTCAGGAGGACCTATCTTCTCTTGGTAGTTTTATGTTGCAAAATATACGACTAGCAGAGCACCGAGGCCTTTCCTGAAGGGTGGGAATTCTTACTGAACCAAGTTGTGAATGAAGGTAAACCATTCAACTGGTTATATGTGTTGGATCAGCATCTACAGATCCATGTATCTAATGCCGTTAGTCCCCCCAAGGGCAGGAAAGCAAGATTTTAACAATCCCTTAGTCTTCATATCTACTGGTTGCAATCCGTGCACACAATTCATTCCTTGGCATGAATTGAACTTGGACACCACGAGAACCTATCGTGTATATTTATTGTAAGTTTCTTTTGGAGTATAGCCACTGAGGATTAATGGAGAATTTAACTAATCACTTCCTCATACCATTGTACAAGGGCCACCTTGCATGTCACGTGGGGCGATGGAACCAGTGTCAGAGATAGCAGATTGATTTGCCTCACCAGATGGAACTTTCCTCAGGCTGTTGGGAAAACAGAAGTCTCTGCATCTTTTTCCGAGGTATTCCACCGATAATTTAGTCATGCAATAAGTTGTGTATCATCTCTCCAGAAGGTTGTCAGCAGCTTTACATAGGAAAAATAAATCCCCTTTTCCAACTCTTCCTATGCAAATCGGATTGTATGAGATCAAGAATATGAAAGTCACAAATACCGAAGGAAAGGCGATAGAAAATTTTGCAGTTGGTACTTTGAACTTCAACCCGTATGACCCTCGGAATGTTTACATAGACCACTATTCAAGGATCCATTTCCAGTGTCTAAGCCGAACCTTTCACTAGCTGGAGGTGGAACCATAGAAGAATTGTTACAATGCCTCCAAGTCCCACAAGCCAGTCATTTTTGTAGGAACTTCACAGGTTTTTTTCGTAAAAAGAAATCACTCTAGAGGTAGCACCAGTGAAAGAGCGCAACCCAATGCATGGGAATTGAAAGAGGAAGGTTGTGCACAGTTCAGGGGGAGAGTAAATCCGCAAGATGAAAACATACCTAATCATACTTAAAGTGGACATAGTAGTGGAGAACAAGATGAAACAAAGGGTTCATGAAGAAAAAAATAAGAAGAGGGAAAAACAAGAGCAGAAGATATTGGAGGAATAAAGGCAGAAGCACGAAGAGGAGGAAAGGAAAAAAATAATAGCAAAAGAAACATCCCGAAGACAAGTTGAAGAACAAGAATAGAACTGACGACTAGAGGAAGAGAGAAAGAAGATGCGTAAAAGGAGATCGCTCGAGAGATTAAAGAGTTGATCGAGATCTAAGACATGGAGGAGGAAAAGGAGAAACAAAATAAATATGTCGACCTGATTCCAAGTACACATTAGGTCATCATTCAGTCTCCCCATCCTCTGGAAAAGCAAGCTCCAAGCAAGGAAGATGAATTTGTTCCTCTCGATGATGGTCTGGTTATGGACATGTACAATTTGACTTATGACGGTATTCAGAAAAAAATTGTACAAGCAAGAAATAAGAATTTTCCGTATGACCTCGCATCTCCTGCATTTATCAAAGAAAGGATGATCGTGACAAACACCAGGAAGAATCTAGGTACCATTGCCACAACCAAGTTGTCCTTCACAGGTGCTACAAAGTCAAATAGAGACTGCTTGATGGCCAAGAAAAAACAATTGGCAATGAACTTACAAGTTGCTAGGAAAGAGGTTGAACAACTCTTAGCAGAGTTACGGATCGCACCTCCCATACAGGTCTATCTGGAAGAACTGAAGGTAGTGATACTTGATGAAGTATCAACACTGGGAGAGACCATGCAGAGTATTTATGATGAGCTTGTTACTGTGCATAAGGAAGTTGTCCACTTGCATGGGTTACAATAGAAGTTTAAAGATTATGTCAAAACTCTCAAGGTTGTTCAATCAGCTATTGCTTCCATGCATGAATGGTCAATTCAATACAAAGGGGAACCATTTGAATTGGAAAAGAAAACAAGGCAAGAGGCAAAGTTGGAGAAATCAAAGGATTGGATGATCATCCAGAATAACAAACAACTCGCCTCATTCATTGCCAACACTCAGTAGTCTATTCAAAAGTGGGATAATACTACAAGTCAATGATCCCATCATGTACCAATTCTTGGATGTAGTGCATGTGGATCTTGAATGTGGTTTGTTTGTTATTGCTACATTAGATCTCTACAAAAATTTAATGTGCTTTGATTCTCATGCTAGATTACATTCGAACAATGAAATATGATACCATGCTTAGTGAGGAAGTTCCACAACCAAATGGAATGAATGGTAATGTTGACAGCACCTCCATATTTATCCTCTACTAATGATAAAGAAATCACAGATTCCTTTTTCTTAGACCAACAAATGGGGTTGAAACCCAAATTGAGAGCATATCGTGAAGTGGACTTATGATCAATGTTATCGCCATCCCAATTTGAATCAGTGTGGAAAATGAGATATAAAGTACATCCTTCTACATAATGAATCCCATAATTGATGGTTCCCTGGACATATCTAAGTATGTGCCTTGTAACTTCACAATGCATCTCATGTGGCTCTTGCATGTATCTAAAAATTGTGAAAACTACATATGAGAGATATGGATCAGAGTGAGTGAGATAGAGGATATTCCCAATAAGTTGTATGTACATGCGGCAATCAACCAATGGTGTATCCTTTCCATCCTCAAGGTGTAACCCTGATAAGAAAGGTGTAGTTGTTGGCTTGCATTCATTCATGTGAAAGTGAGCTAAGATATCTCTCACATACTCTTACTGATATATTTTATTCCCTGAATCATTATGGTTTATTTTTACTCCAAGGAAGAAGTGTAACAGGCCCATATTTGCTATAGAAAATCTTTCATGCAAAGTGGTTTTGACTGTAGAAATGGTTGAGTCTAAACTACCTGTGATTAGTAAACCATCTACATAAAGCGCTATGAGCAACAAAGGGTCAGATGTTCTTAAAATATAAAAATTTGGATCATATTTACATTGAATGAAATTTTGAGAGAGTAAATAGGAATATGTTTTAGCATATCATTCTCTAGATGTATGATTGAGGCCATAGAGAGACTTCTTGACTTGGAAAACTAAATATAAATTCTTTATATATCCTTGTGGTTGCTCCATGTGGTGAACCTCCCAACTTATTGCTACTACAATGGCAAGATCTAACTGAATAGATTCCATTTTGACCACCGAAGCAATATTTTATCATAATCGATGCCATGAACCTACTAAAACACTTTGACCACCACTTGTGCTTTGTATATTCTCACAAGTTCGCCCATCACTTTCTTTTTCTTGTAGACCCACTTGCATCTGATAAGCTTACAATCTGAAGGAAGTGGAACCAAGTCCCAAGTTTGGTTCTTAATGAGGGATTTGTATTGCTCGTCATAGTTGCTTACCAGAAAGGGTTTTTTATATCTTCTTCATAATTTTGAGAGTCATATGCTAGAACCATGTAGCAATGCATGGGAATAACTAGCTCTATAGTTGTGAGTGCATGAGGTGCTTCTTCAAATTGATATATCGTGGAAATATCATCTAAGAGATCACTCATGAGGTGTCATTTTTGTGTCAAAAGTGGTTAGGAATCAGAATCTTTACATGCATGATCATGATCTTCTGAATTAGCTTTGAAACTAAGATCTGAAATCTAATATGAATGAAAGGATCCATCATCTATTATATCAAATTAGACACTCATCTTAATGAATAATTTTTCTATTGAAATATCTAGTAGTCTATATCCCTTTACACCATTTGGATATCCAAAAAAGATGCACTCTTTGCTTTTAGGCTCCAAAGCCTTATGCATTTTTAAAGGAATGTGAGGCCATGCGCAAGATCATAAAATGTGAAATGTGTAACTTTTGGTTGCATGGCACTCCACGATTAAAAATGCATTTTTCCTTATAACATATTTGAGAGGAGATATATTTTTTATGTACGAACTGCAATTGATTAAATTAGCCCACAATTTGGAAGGAAGGGACCTTGCACACAACATGAAATTTTCCATCTCTTTCAAAGATCTTTTCTTCCTCTTAACTACCCCATTTTGTTGCAAAGTGTAAGGAACTATGTGTTACAACATTATTCCTGCTTCATCCCAAAAATGTCGAACATCATTATTAACCTACCCCCCACATTATCTGTAAAAAGTATCTTGATCATCTTTCCATACGTATTTTATGCATGTTATTTGAAAATATTCAAGTTCTCAAACACTTCATATTTGAGTTTGAGAAAGTAAACCCATGTGTATCTTGTGCAATCATCTATGAATGAGTACATATCTGGATTTTCCTACGGAAGGAACTAGGAATGGACCCATAAGATCGCTATGAAAAAACTCCAAGGGAGAGAAGGCCCTACATGCATGCCCCTGCCCAAAATTTTCTTGTGGTTGCATTTCAAGAGAACATCCTTCACAAAATCCATTAAAAAATTCTATGGCAAGAAATCCTTTCACAATACCCTATTTACATGGTAAATTTTAGGGGCGAATTTTAGCCCAAGAGTGAAATTTAAGGGGTTTTTCATTTTAGAGTCGAGAAATTTTTATAAAACACCCATTTCATATATTTAGCCCAACTTTTAAGAGAACATCCTTCACAAAATCCATTAAAAAATTCTGTGGCAGGAAATCCTTTCACAATACCCTATTTACATGGTAAATTTTAGGGGCGAATTTTAGCCCAAGAGTGAAATTTAAGGGGGTTTTCATTTTAGAGTGGAGAAATTTTTATAAAACACCCATTTCATATATTTAGCCCAACTTTTATTTAAAAATAATTAATTTTTCATTTTAGCCCCAAAAAGGGGGCGGATAAACTATGAATAGACTCATTTGACCCGATTCTCCTAGTTTGGGAGGTTATACTCCATTAAAACCTCTCAATTTTTTGCTTTGCAATGTTAAATTCGTTTGCAATCGCCCATTTTCTGGTTTTGGAGGTGGTTTAGGAGGTTGTATTTGGTCTCAATAAATAAAAATATAAATAAAGTGGAGGTATGATAAATAAATAAAACTTTTTTTTATACTTTCTCCAAAGGTATGGTAAATAAATAAAAATATAAATAAACTAGAGGTATGGTAAATAAATAAAACATCTTTTTATATTTTGTCCATAACCCTCTTTCTATTTAAGAAGACTCAAAAAAGAGGTTTTATTTAAGTGAATCCTATGGGCCAAATACCATATTTAGAAAAGAGGTATGGTAAATTAATAAAAATATAAATAAACTAGAGGTATGGTAATTAAATAAAACATTTTTTTATATTTACTCCATAAGTCACCTTATATTTACGAACACGCAAGTGTAAATAAATAAAAATATAAATAAAGTGGAGGTATGGTAAATAAATAAAACCTCTTTTTATACTTACTCCAAAGATATGGTAAATAAATAAAAATATAAATAAACTAGAGGTACCGTAAATAAATAAAAACTCTTTTTATATTTAGTCCATAACCCTCTTTCTATTTAAGAAGGCTAAAAAAAGAGGCTTTATTTAAGTGAATCCTATGGGCTAAATACCATATTTATAAAAGAGGTATGGTAAATAAATAAATAAAAAATTATATTTACTCCATAAGTCACCTTATATTTACGAACACTCCAAAAATGCATTATATTTAGGTGAAGCCTATGGGCCAAATACTATGGGCCAAATACCATGGGCCAAATTATTATTATACCATGCAAAAAAACATTATTAACCCTAATATTAGTATTAATAAAAATAAACATGACACATGGTATTGACCCATGGTATTCACGTGGAATGTAGCCTATTTAAAGGGGGGAATTAAACCAGCATAGATCCATCTTTACTCTGGATCTATTAAGCACTGAGAGGGATCAAATATCATGATATGAAAACTAGCATAGAGTGATTACAGGTCTACCAAGTGTGGAGAGGGATAAATAGTCTACCAAGTGTGGAGAGGGATAAATATATTTCATCCCTCTAAGAGTGGTAAATGTGGAGTCAAGATGGATATAGGTTGGTTTTTATGATAATGAAGATATTAAATAGACTTGGGAAATTATATTGTAAAAAACATCTTAAGGTGAATGGTTAAAGCTACATTTAGTCGCTTCACAAAATTTAGTAAAAAATACTTATATCTCCATTAATATTGGTTTTTCTGATTTAACAAAAAAAAAAATCAAAACAGTGAAATCTTATCACTCTTTCTGCATCACCCTCGCAGAAGAGAGATAGTCACTGCCCAGATTTCCCACCATTTTTCAAACGTTCTCAATATGATATCTTCATGAAAAAGTTAAGGTACTAATGTTGGATTAGTTGTTTGAAAAATATGTTGGTTTGTACAACCTTTCATCTTCTCTGTTATTTTTAGTTTGTCATAATGATTTGTAAGGGTTAGGCCACTGCACCATATTGTCCTAAAAGGAAGAGATTTTGCACCAAAAAGGAAATTAATCCACATGTTACAACACTTTTAAAAAATGCAAGAGGTATGAAGGTAGTGAATTATGCTAATAAGCAATTTAGATTGGGAGAGACGTAATTAAATTTATTATTTAATTGAAGATTTCCAATTAAAATAATAATAAATCTAAATTTATATATTTATATATTTATTGGAAGGTTTCTAACAACGGTCACTTCTTTCCATTAGATCTGGGATACCTACTACTTTCTTATATTATATGGTTGGGGCTTGCTACTTGTGGGCATGTTGGGGTAAACAAACTTGATGTGTTTTTTTTTATCTCGCACTTGGAGTCTATGGAATAAGAAAGAAATTTTGTAGCTTGACAAAAGTGGTAGAGAAAATATTAATCTCTCCTACCTTGACAGAACTGGTGTTCAATATCAACACCTACAAGAACTTTGTTGTGGAATATTATCAAAATTAATAGAAGGATATGAAAGAGTGTACAGTAAGAACCTTGACAAACATGGCCACTAAAACTTGCAACATTTTTTGTAGGAAGAGAAAATTATGTTTCTTTTTTCCAAACATGTATGTTAGTATATTACAGTTTAATGAATATGTTTTCCTATTATCATATATGGTTTCATACTTTAACAAAAAATTCGCCAAGACTTCACAATGTTTTATTATTCAGTGAAAGATTTGCCAAGATCTTACAAGATTTTATAATCCAGTGAAAGATTCACCATGACTTTACAAAATAATATAATCTGGTGAGATATTCACCAAAAAAATTATATATACATATTATATTTTTGATAAAATCGCCTCCCATTTTTCCTATGTATCATGGGGATTCGCCCATTTATTATACATATAAATTTAGGGTAGTTCTTAAAATTTTCCCTGCCTATTTGCTAAGTTATTGCATGTATCTAAAATTTAAGTGTCCAAACCTTTCATCCACATCCTACATTCAACATTTCCATGTGTAAAGTAGCAAATTACAATCTAATTCAGGAACAAATTCAGAAAGTGTAAAAGACAAGACTAGTGATTTACCTTACCAACCGCAATTTTGGAGTTATCTTGCATGTTGTATATGCTCATCGAAATTGGGGTGGATTCAACTCTCCTTTTGGAGTTGGTATGTGTCATTTGATACATAGAGAGAATATTTATTGAAAGATATGGATTATGCGGGACACTCTCGAAACTTTCATCTCCAACATCTACACTCTTTTGTCGAGTTTCCTCTACTAGAGAATCATCTCCCATGACAATAGGAAGACCATCATATGGTTTTAAAGATGAGAGAGCATCTTTTGTGGTTTCCACATGATGTGATGATATAGAATCTATGATTCTTGCATCAGGAGAAGAACGAATAGCAATTAATGTATTTGTGTTCCATCTTGTTTCAAGTTCCCTTTCTCCCTGCTTCATATTTACGCTCTCTGGAATGCAGTCACCAAGTTTGTTATATTGAAGAGTCTACACCATGACATTAGTTGTCTTCTTCATGCATGATGATTTTGGATGGTAACCATGGTTGCAATAGTTGCATTTTAATTTCCCCTCCTTGCCCTTCTTTTCCTTCAAGCTATTAGATTCATCTAGAGATTTGGGATTGCCTCCCTTTCTTGGATTTGGTTCTTTTACATTTCCATTGCCTTTGGATTGTTAACTGGATTTAAATTTTTCCTTGCAACTTTCATGCATGGTGAGTGCAAGGGATTTGGAAGTTTGCAATGTGCAGATATTTATGATCTTATCTTGCTCATGTATCAAGGACTCAATAAAAGCATTGAGTATGAACATCCTTCAGGTTATGCCTGTAGCAAGACCAACTATGTGAAAAGTGGAGACAAATATAGCATACTCTGGACCCAATTTTAACAATATGGAAATAATTAATTGGATTTCTTTATTGGATTTTGTTGGATCCAGTTTTGGGTAAAAGACTTAGAGAAATTTTGATGGAATTTTGATAATTTTGGTGGAGTTCTGAGCAAAAGGGAAGAGCAGGAAATAGCGTTAATGTGAAGTATGAGTGTGTAGATTTGTTGTATAAGTATTAGTGTTTAGAATTTCCACAAAATCAAAGAGTGTGTGGAAATGATAGGCACACAAGGCAATCAAGTTAAAAGTGGTTAAGGTTGACTGATTCTTTTGGACTAACTTAATCAAGGCAAGCATCCTACTTGTAATTTACTATCCCATGGTAAATGCCTCTGATAAATATTTTCCATGGTAGTGAGGTAATTTTGGGTCCACATAATCATCTATAAATAGGTGGAAGTGGAGAGGATTTGGGTTGGTTACTTCTAGGGTTAATTTTGGGTTGGTTAAATTTTCTAGTATTGGCTAGAAAGAAAACTTTGTGTGATTTCTATGATAATGTTGTAATGTGCTTTTGATTAGGTTGGTGAGCATAACAAGGGTAAAATTAGTGAGATATTAGATTAGCATATTCGCAAAGATGAATGGTTATAGAGGTATGTATTCACTGAGTTTTATGAGATTTTCTTTGTTGAATTCCCAAATTTGTTAACAGAGTGGATAGAATTTGGTTGAACAATAAGAATAAGAATTGGAGACCTGTTGAGCCAAAAATATGGACCCATGAAATGCTTTAGCAATTGAATTTTGTAAGCAATAATATCTCTCACATTGTATATTATTGGTTCGAAACTATATTGGAGGGGTGTTGGGAAAAATAATGAAAGGGGGTGAGGAGGGGGGGATCGGCCGTGGCGAGGGGGGGGGGTGAATTAGTATTTTCAAATCAATAACTTTTTCATTTCATATTCAGACTTCTATATGTGACTTTACTGAAAGGAAACCACATGTGTATGCAATTGTTCTTAAGACAACTAGTGTACATCCAGTAAACTTATGTTTCAGTTAATTCATCATATGTTAGTCTTCAGCCAGTGCATCACTACTTTACTAAACATTAGAAAAACAGTAACCATGTGTTGTAATAAGAAAATAAACCATCACACATAAGCAATACACATGAACACCAAGATTTAAGGTGGAAACACAATGCGGGAAAAAACCACCTGTTGATGTCATCTTTGTCTTCTTTTAATATAAAGAAAAATATTTTTACAATATTTTATTGGTGCAGACTTATACCAATACGTAGGCACCCACCTGTAGAAGGCTACAACCTTCTCTATTTATCCAGCTCCTACTGGAAGGGATCTACAACCCCTTGGTTCTTGTATTGGCATAAACTTGTACCAGTACGCAGGCACCAGCCTGTAGAAGTATACAACCTTCACTCGTTCTTCAGCTGCTACTAGAAGGGAGCTCCAACCCCCTGATCTGATCACCAACCACTACTGGCAAGAAGATTCGACTTCCTCACTGAAGGCTACAACCCTTAGTAGCATCCATGGACCACGTTTCATAAATTTTCACACTGGATCCATCTGCTTCAACACATCATAACTTGTTGACCATGTTTCATCAAATTTTTAGACAGGACCATTATCAACACTTAATCTCAATATCAAAAATCAAATTGTAACTTATCACTTTAACACAGTCATCCATCTTTGACACATATGAATCAATCAATCATTGAAACCCAATCATCAATATCTAACATAACTGAATCAAGCAATCACTAAAACCTAATCATCAATCTCTGACATAACTGAAACCCAATCATCAATTTCTAAATCAAGCAATCACTGGAATTTCTGACACAACTGAATCCATCAATCACTGGAATTTTTGACATAACTAAATCAATCAATCACTAAAACCTCTGACACAATTAAATCACCAATCATCAATTTCTAATAAAACTGAATCAACCATTCACTGAAAAACCCAATCAACTGACACTTAATAAAAACTCAACTAATCAACTGGAAAAATTAAATCACTCTAACCAATACACAGAATTGAACCCACAATACTGCATCAACACATAATCAGCTGCAATCCTGATCATTCAAATGCCAAAATGCATACATCACTTCACTTAAGGCAACCTATGTGCATATGTGCTTTTCAGTAGAGAAACCCGCATATAGATCTTAAATTATAGAAAATTGAAAACTTGACTACTGCAATTTTGAAAAGAATATTGATTCATTCTCAGATCTACTGCAACACTCTAAACCAATCATAGAACTGAACCTAATCTTCAATCACAATCAGAAAGTAATATTAATTCTATTCATAACCACATTCAACTTCATCATTTAATCAGATCTACTTCATACATTATCATTTAACCCAAATCAATCATGAGGACATCATTGACGGACAGTAGAGAAGTAGTAGCATTGATCATATTGATCAATCATTTATGAACAAAAACCCTTACTTTGTATACGCTACTTGGTAGAGGCCAACTCACATGTATATGTGTTTTTCCTGATACCAACTAGCGTATAGATTTGCAAATTTTGACCTAAAATTGTGAAGCTCTTCAAAACTTTAGAAATACCTAGACCATAATATTCATATATAAAAACTTGCATCAATACATAGATCTAGTCTATCCATGAGCAGCTCATACAATGAAAAATCATTTCAAGTCTCATGATCCTGAGCCATCATTGTATTCATTCGGGAATAGTTATTTCAGATCTATTGGATCTCATCCATCATCAAACTCTCAGGTGCATACTTAGTTTAGATAAATCAAAGCATCAAAAACCCATAACATGCATATTTTCTTTTGATCTAACTTTTCATAATATTTCCATCACTTGCACACTTATCCCTTTGATATTCACTTCTTTATATAGTTTTATCCTTTTTCAATACCTCGGGTCAAAACCAATTGTTCTGATGTTATTCTTTGACAAGATCAATATTATTTTTCACGCCTATGGGCCAATACCATGGTAAGAACCCATGGTATCTAGAATACCATGGTGCAAAATCCATATTCTACTCTTCTTACTGAACTTGCATGCATACATGACTTGGCTTAACAGAACCCGGGTATCGTTCTTGAACTTCCAATTTTATCATTCCTATGAACTGATTCCTCTGAACTACCATGCATTTTTCACATCTATAAACACAACTTCCATGCATTATGTCATGTTTGTACCTTTATCAAGTAGGATTCCATTCATCAAATAGGTTGTCTGCAAGGAAAACTCATCAAGTAGGTTTCCATCAAGGACAACACCTAATTCATAATGCCAACAATTTCATGTGTCAAGCTTCTGATTTTGATTTGTAAACCTTTGACCCATTATTTGTTCCATCATTTTGTCACCTCTAAATTGTCCTGTGGATTCATCTATTTACCATATACTTGTTTTGTTACAAGTGAGTTTCCATCAAGGACAACACATGCATCATAATGATAACAAGGGGTACATTTTATGATTTGTTGTTGAATCTATAGTATCATACATTGCAGCACAGAGGAAGTTCCTGAAAAGACGCATGGAAGGTATATCAGATCACCTCAACTTTCATTAAAATGTTATTCTCTGAAAAGGAAGTCCTAAAGATGGAATTAAATAGTATGAATAGATAAAACCCTTCTAAACAAAGGGAAAGTTTGGGGATAATCAAGGAATGACTTGAGGGTTTTATTTCCTAGATTGACCTCAAGCTGAAGGGAGGCAATTCCAGGGTAACCACAAACCAAGCTTAACCTTGTAGCTAGCCCTATAAGGCCGGGAGAGGGCTCTCTCCTTTATAATCTCAGTCAGGATGATTGAATAAGGTAAATATTTTAGGCTAGGTATAGTAGCTCAAAGTGTTTTTATTGAATTTGTTGGTGTTTGCTGGATCAGATGGAGCTGGGCAATTTAGGTCTACGAAACTAGGTTAGAAATGCAGGGTGTTCTATGGAGCAAGGTAGGCATAGGATTTAGCACTTTAGGCTTAATGGTGTGAAATGTTTAAGACTAATGAGGATCTGAGGAGGGCATGTGACAATCATGGATCCTTCTCAAACAGTAGAAAACATAAAATATTGAATGATTTCCCAAGGTAGAGCACTGTAACAATGGATTCTACTTATCTAACTTGATAACATTCAATAAGAAGCAATGAAATGGATGACGGCATACATAAAACATGTAAGAAAATGATTACAAAAGAATAAATTGTGCTAAAGCTCCATACCACAAGGATCCCATAAAAATAGCTGCAAATCCTATAAATTTCCTTGCCAAACTGCTTACAATGATGTACAATCAAGCTCTGAGCATCCAAGTGAGTCCAACCATTTCGAATGACAAAGAAAATACATGATATAGACATTCAAATCACTCATACTAACCATTAGGGGTCTAAACCATGAGAAGAGGAGTTGTTTCAACCATTTCTAAATAAGGAACGGGAATCTAGGCAGTCAAACAACTTGCCTCTAAAAGAGGGGAAACTGATTCATTACCCTCAAAACCACTTTTTATCTAATGAATCTACCATCTACTAGTGTTTGACTATTACACTTACAAACCATTGCATTAATTACATCAGTAAATTCACCTCCATGAGAGAGAAAACAAGAAAATAGTCGAAATTTAGCAAAACAATCATCCTGAGTAAAAACACCCTACGCGCAGCACCATTGGTCCTACGCACAGTGCCACTTTGATTCCACTTTTGGAGGCCTTCCCATCATCAAAATTGAGCCTAGGATAGCTCATTTGAAAGGTATTCAAGTCTACTTTCCAGAATACCTAGAATTTCGACATTTAGAGTTCACTTCCCCCCTCAAAACGGATTCTCCCAAGGCTGCTTCTATGTGTCCAAAAACTGGGAAAAAGGTCAAATTTTGAGTGTTTTTGGACCTTCGGGTGAACTAATTCTGCTCCAAAAATTCTAAAAATTTCTATGGTACATTTCCTTGATGCACTCAATCCAAAAATTCAAGTCATTTTTCCATTGGGTGCCCTTATAAAAAGTGGAACGCTAGTGGCGTTGTGCTTCTAGGTAGATTTTCTATGTATTGAATTTCCAAAATTCAAAAATGACAAAATTTCCACAAAAACTACCCAAAATTGGTATGATGCACCACCATCAACTGCTTTGATTAACCAAGGAAGCTTCAGCCAACATCTTTAATCTATCCTCCTCCTTTTTTCCTTCTAAAGCCCTCCTTAACCTAGCCTTCAACTTTCTGATCCTCATGTTACAAATTTTATTGCGAGCCATGTAATGGTATGCCATGTGTCTAAGCAGTTTCATGTCCCTGTTGGCCTTCTCACTGAGCCCTTCAAGATGTAGGTTGACTCTCTCAAGCCAAGTCTCCCTATCATTTTCAATGACTTGTTCAATGGGAGTCAATGTGACTTGTGTCTCTTTGCCAATTTTCCTTTTTGCTTTGAGCATTTTCAGCTCCATAAGGACTTGCTTGTCACTCAATTGTTTGTTCTCCTGCTCCAAGTATGTGATGACATACTTGGCCCTCTCTAGGTTATCCATCAAAGCTTGTATTTGAGCTTCCCTTTCCTGTATGATGATGTCTTTGATGGTTTCTTGATCCTGAGTCTCTAAATCAATGGTCTGAGTATCATGTTGCTCAGGCTCATCATGTTCTTCCAACTCAAACTCCCTTTCTTACTCATCAACCATGCCATCCTCCTGTACCTTTTCCTTCCCTTTGTTCAGCTGCTCAACCTATACCTATTTTGTTGATGTAGAAGTCAAAGCCCCTTCCACACCCTATGGAGATAACATTTTCTTGTGAACTGATGAAGAAGGCAAGGTCCCTTCCACATCTTGTGGAGACACTTGCCTAGCAGCTGCAAATAACTTCCTTGTACCTCTCTGATATGTCAAGAATATTGACACCTTAGCAGTTTTTGTCTCTTTGTGTTCCTCTCTTGTTTTCACATGAGTAGAGGGCCCACCTATTTCTTGCACCATGGATGGAGGAATCTGAGGTCCCCTGAACATGTCATGAGCAATGAAAGTCTCCCAAGGGATATTGAGAAGACTGAGATGGTGAAGAACAATAATCTTGATCAAGGAACAAGGATATATGTTGTTCATCTGCTAAGGGCATGGCTTCTTCTGCACAAGTAAGCCATCTTATCAATGTTTCTAAAAAAAAGTAGGGGAGGTTCAACATCTTCACCCTTGTAAAGTGCATGAGGAGCCTAATATGGTAAGTGTACAACCTGGATAATATGCCCTCACAAGTGAAATATTTGATGATAATCCTCATCAAGGGGACATACCTGTTCTCCAATAATTTGAAAGGGAAAAGCCTCTTCACCTGACTTCTGTACTGAGGCTTAATGTAAGGCTCATAATAATTCTCATCAAGGTCCTGAGCCTTATACCATTTCTCACCAACATCAGGAATCCTCGTGGCCTCTAAAATAATAGATGGTGACACTGTGAACGTCACCCCAGCAAGAATCACTTCATTGTTGTGCAGGTAGGCTACAAAGAGTCTAGCCAATTCATGATGAAATTGTACTCTCTCCACTAGTTCATAGAATTCATAACATTGAAGGTGTCTAAAACATGAAACTGCCAATGGAGAGGCTTGTAGTTCTCTTAGGTTAGTTGGCTCTTCTCTTGTGATTTTTCCTCCCTTATGAGGTTTTCTATGTTTTCTGCTTCTCTCTACTGAACTATCACTTGTTGTATTCTCCTCATCATAGTCATAGTCACCTCTATCCATGTTTGACCAGCTTCTTAATTGCACAAATTTTAGAAAATGTAAATGGGGATGAGCAGTATGCTCTAAGGTTTGTAGGGATGAGTTTGAGTGAATTTATGTAGTTATGGACAGATCATAAACCATGAGATTGAAGGGAGGGTTTTTGGGAATGAGGGATGGATGATGGAAGGTAGATGAGGGTGAAATGAATTATGGGTAAAGGGTTTTTGGTTATGATGTTAGGCAATGGAAAAACAAACTGATTAGGGTTTATAGAGGAAAATTAGGGTTTGATAATAGGAGTGGAGGAGATGTCCAAAATATCAAATGTGCAAGCTAAGTATTGATTGAAGAGAGAGCACTTACTTGTAAAAGGTGAATTTGGAGGCAATTAGGTGAAAATTTGAAGTTTGAAGTGTTTTGGTGGCTTGCTACACTACGCACAGTGCACTTGCCCAGAAGTGAAGCGCTGGCTCCTACGTGCAGGGCCCATTCAAATTTGCACTATAAAAAACATTCCTACGTGCAGCACCTTCCTCCCTACGCGCAGCGCCAGGCAAAATCTTCCAGAAGCGCAGCGCTAGTTGCCTACGTGCAGCGCCGCCTCTATTTTGCTCAAAACCACTTGAAAATTACTTATTTCTTCTCTCCTTTGGCTTCTTTGGCTTGGAAGATGATATAATGAAATAAAATTAGGATGAAAAGGTTTATATATGGGCACCATTTTGATTTTAACTTTTTTAAAACCCTCTTTTCAATTGTTCTTTGTCCTTTCGAAAACCATGTTTTTAATGCTTGTTCTCTTTTGCTTTTGCAGGTGGATTAGTTCATGCTGACTTGATTTTTTGCAGTGTTTGTATCTACGCAGTATGGATTGATGCTTAGGAGTAGCTGGGAATCAATATTACATATAGGAACATGAAATTACATAAGAAATGACAATAAAAAACAAAATACTTTGTTTTCACCTCAAAACATGTTTTGAGGTGAAAATTACATTAAGCTTTAAGAGAATAACTTTTGACTTTCCAAATACTATGCTTGAGTTTATTTGGCATCCTCATGTCTTTGCTGATATTTATTCGCATTTAACCATCAAATTTGACTATGTGGAAAACCTAAAACCTAATGGTACCAAACCCTATGACCTAATGAAATGAAACTGCAGAATGAAAATGAACCATGACTGAAGACTATAGAAAAAAGGATCAGCAAGTATATTTCATGAGGGAAAACTAAAGTGACCTCACCATCAGTGATCCATGACCTAATGGAGTGATGAAAATTTACAGTATGGGACTCCTATTATGCAAATTCAAAAGAGCGGATTTTGATCACTGATGCTAGTATGACAAAACTGACACTAACAGAGGGAACAAGGCTTGGGGTATAGAGAAAGAAGGAAGTAGGGAATGGATGAATTACTGAGGACTCTAAACTATTATGAGAAGGTATGTAAAAATGTTGTGAAATTGATAGTGCGAAAGGAGGAAACCATGGAAGAAAGTGTGTGATAGAAAAGGATGAATATTTTGAGAGTGGAATATTATGTAGAAGAAGAAGTTTTTAGTGTGGTGATAAGAAAGGAAATATATATGGGTTGGTACCTACAGCTAATAGAAGTCTAATGAAGGAGGTGAGAAGATTTCATAGGAGAAGAAAGAGCAATAGAGATTAAATAAGTTTTGAAAGAGCACAGCTTGGCATATCGCGTGAAGGAGAGTATGGAGGACCCCGAATACACAATATAGAAATATTAGAACTTTTACGTCCTAGTCACCCTACTCAAGCTGCGCCTTGTGCCAAACCCATGACCTTGTGTGCATTAGTTGATCAGGAGGTAAGTTCACCTAGCAGTGTTTTACATATTTTGTTCAATAAATAAAGTGGGAATAGTCATAATATTAGTAGTAGTGAAACCAGTAATTTGAATGGAAGTGTGCTAAAGAAATCTCCATTAAATAATGTAATGCAAAGTGCACCACAACAAATAGAAAGTATACCTAAAAATCCTCTGTTAATTTTTGCAACGGTAAAATTCCACCTTGAAAAATCCAAATTACCGATATAATGACTTCATTAGATTCCCCTTTTTGAGAGGACCAAAATCGACCTAAAGATCACCCAATTTGGTCAAGCAGAAGTTAAGTTATGAATTATTTTATTCACACATGTATTATGGAATGGGTCGACCCTAACCACGTGAGTAATTGCTTGGGTCAGTATTAACCCCAAGTGACCCCTCAGAAAATCCCATAAATAGGAAAGACCTCAAGATCATTTGAACATGCACATCTTCTCTTCTCTTTTTTCTTGGTTCACACAGGTTTGATGGGAGTAGTTCACTGAAGGGCCCAAGATAACAGGTGAAAGGTTCGCTCTGGGTTAGAGTCTTCTATATCTTGGTCACTAGCACAAATATGAGGTTTTTCTTCCTCAATTGTAGGCACAGAGTGGCTAAGAGAGTGACTTTGGCCCTTTGGTCGCTAGGAGGCAGTTCAAAGGGAGCGACTTTGGGTATAGAGATAGATCAGAAGGTTCTGGTCCCCAGTCACTGGCTTCAGGTAGCCCATGGAGTGACTTTGTCAGTTCAGTTGCTTGGATAGCACTACAAGGGTGTAAATTTGACTTACTAATCATTTGGACATCCCAGCAAGAGAGTGACATTGGTTCTTCTCTTTTCAAGGCAATAGTCGCAAGCACAAAGACCTCCTGCGAGCGACTTTGTTGTTACATCCACTCAGATAATGTCTTTGTGAGTGTGACTTTGAGGTTTTCAATCGCTCATAAATAGTACTTATGAGAGTGACCTAGTTTAGATATGTGATTTTGGCATCTTGGCATCAGTGATATGTGGATTTGGGTTTCTCTTCTACAGATCAATGGATCTGAGTTTCTTTGTTGTTATGAAAAATCTGTAGATATGGCTTATTGTTACCTATTGTTGATCATATGTATTCAGCTCATTGTACTCACTTCTGTCAATTTTTATGACGATCTAAGAAGAAGAAGAATATTTGCAAGGGTTTTCCCCATAGTGGGTTTTTCTCTAATCACGGACCAATCCTAGTGTCTCTATATGTGTGCATGCTTTCTTCTATTGTTCCTTTTATATTTTGCTACATAGATGATGATGGTGATGTTGTTTCTTTCTATTTTATTTCACATGTTGATGTATAGTAGTGTATATCTAATTAATTAAATGATGATATGGGGTGAACTTAAAGTATTAATGGTAAAATGCAACTATCATAGTAAATAACAATGTTGCCTTAAAGAAAATTAACATGGTATCATATTTAGGCTGAAGAAAACCCATGGAGATCACCCCAATGATGACACCATTGATGGAAGAAAGAAGAGGATGGTGGAGACCTATAGGAATTGTAGAGTTTGAAGTAAACCCTACGAATCTTGATGATTAGGGTTTGATGTATTATATGAGATTAGGGTTGGAGAGAAAATCCTGGTCTATGACAAAGTCTTGGGATTTGATGTATGAAACTCTAGCATGATCTATGTGAAGATGCTCAAGCACTCATGGAAGATTTGATGAAGTTCCAGATGGGATAATCCTTAGTCGATATGGTTGGATACTTGAAGACAACATTGGTATATGGACCATGAACATTGATGGCTCCTGAAGATTGATTCAAGGGGGAGAGGATCACCTCTCATTGAAGATAAGTATTTCTTGACTTATGATGCTTCTTATTTGATAGATTATTGGATATGATGATTATGTTTATTGCTTTTACTTCCAGAATTTGTATATATATGTTTCTGACCTCCTTGATGAGATGTGATGAGTAGGTCCTTCTTGAGGATCCTTTTGAGATGCAGATCTGGAAAGAGGTAAAGAGGTACTTGATGAAAAGATGACAAAGTACTTCAAGAAGCCTATGGATAATAAGCATATGCTTTGGTATTTTAATACTACAAGGTATGCATCATATGTTGTGTTTCATCTATTGACTTGGTAAGCCCTAAGGTTGGATGAGAATGCCTCTTTCTTTATTGGCTCATGAATGTATATGAAAGTGACTTGGATCTATGTTTCCTATGATGAAAATATGCACCTAGTATTGAACACTTTGATCTTATTGAATTCAATGAGGCAATCTAATGTTGATACATTGATACACTTGAAGTTCGGCTAATAGCTATGATCTATTTGTTGGATATCTTGATCCTAAACAAGGCTAACACCTTGGCTCTAGAAAATGATACTTGACATAGAAGGATAGTTCATTGACTCTTATACATGAGTCTATTGGTAATTCTTGTCATAAGCATGATGAAAGCATATGGAAAGAGTGATTGACACTCTTGTTGTTTGACCTAATTTGATCTCATTGGTCATGAAGAGCATGGTAAATTTGATATGAGAAGTATAAATGTAAGATTGATATTCCATATCTCTTACTACATGTGGTCTTGTCTTGATGGCATATAGTTAAACGGGATACATCAATTTTATGGAGTGACTTGACAGAAAATGATTTTGTGTTCATAATATTTGAGATGTGATGTTGCTTTTATTTTTTGCTTTGAGTCTAAACCTTTGCTGAAAGATTGATGTCATCATGTCGATAGTAATATGTTTATGATCTAACAGATATGTTGTTGCATGACTCAAGTCGAGACAGGTTTCCTACATGAATTATGATGAATGATACAAATCCCCAGTCAGAGGGAGAATCACTTCTCAAGATTCTTACCCTTATCAGTATTTGTATTATATGCTTCAAAAGTATGATTTAAGTGCATTTGATAGTATTGATCTACAACGGGATGTTATATCTAAAGCCCATACAGAAATTAGGGTTTTTTCTCTGGTTGCAGTCACAAATCTAAGAGATATCATCCCTGGTCACACTCATTCTAAAGCCTAGACAATGACCAGGCAGCTAAAGTCACTCCCATGCTAACCAGAAGAGAGTGACCAGAGGTTTGATTGTTGTTGACCATCATCTAAATCTTTATGAAGTTGGCTGAACTTTGAATGATGATGTCCCTGACATATTCTGCCATTGTTGACTGATTTCTGAAGTTGTTGAGTTAAATTGTTGATCATATAATGAAGTATTATGCTTGAAACTATATGATCACCTAAAAGATGTTAGGACCTAATATGTATTGCAGATAACAAAAATATCTACTAACATGAAAAGGTTGAATGTTTTCCATAACATGAACATGCAGACTAAATTTGTGTTTGTAGGTGACTAAGACATATAGATAGATATGCACTATATCTTATCTACAAGAGGTTGGCATGATTTGGCATTGCTGGTATATATGAAAAGTGTTTTGTCATGATGTTTGACAATAACTTTGAATTGAAGATTGACATGTAGATCTCTCTTCGATATCATTTTCACTTGACCTAATGTGTAGTGATTTGATTTGGCGATTTTTTATTTTCCCTGATATCGATACTATGTGGGCATGATGACTTATTGGCCTCCTCATTCTTAGCACAACAGTTGAAATAATGATAGTTGTGATTTGGCATGAAAAATGGAACCTGCATGACTCATCCTTGACGTATGCATTTACACCTACTGACAGGATAACTTATATTATGCTTATGAGAATGACTTGATAGAGTTTGGATTGATAATGCATGACTTGTTGGCATGATGAAGTCATGATTTGATATGAGCTACACCTGTCTCCTGGTTAAAAGTATTAATACTATGATAATGATGAATTTGATAATGGTCATGATATGGCTTCTAAACTCTGATGAGTTGACTTTGTTGTTGATGGTACAATATTGAGTTATGTAAGGATGTGTTGATGGTGCTGGACCCGCCAACATGTCAGGTGATCTCCTCAGTAAGAAGTATGAATTAGAACTCAGACTGTTCGGATTACGAGTTACAATAATGGGTAGTAAAGTTATGCCTTGACTGCAATAGCGTGTAGAGGTAAGCAATATATATTTTTCGGAAGCAAGTGTGTGACCTTGCAATGAGTCAAGAGAGATGCATGAGGAGGCTCTAACAGATGGAGGGGAAGAGGGAGTGTGCCCCTTAGAATCCTGTAATAGTACCAAGCCTAAAAGAAACGCACGAGCTGAATGACATCACAAGTTGGAAAGAAGAATAGTCGAGAATCCAAAATGATGGGTTAAACCAACAACACGAATTCAACGAGATTCATACAATCATATATGAAATAGTTCATACACAAATGTGTAAGTTAAAAAACATGCATTGCTAAAGTAACCAAAATAGTTGAACTACAATAACAACATATGCATGAAGATGTGTTGGCTTTGTTATATTATATAAAGTGAAAGTTCCATCCATACATACAACCATGACAGCCACTAGCCCCAATAGTGGAACGTTACAATCAACACCACCTGCTCCTTCAAATAAATGTACTCACTCTACAAAATGGAGAAGCCAAGGCTCATCACAATACTCTTCAAGCCCTCTCTAAGGAATGCTTAAAAAAACCTTGGCTCCCAAAAGTCTTTTTTATGAGTTATAAGGTTCTATATATAGCAAAGGGTGGGGTGACCCATGACATTCCCCTTTGACTCTTGGACTACCCTCATGACCCTTGAACTTCATTACATATAACTCATTACATTACATATGATTGTTTTCATTCCATTAATGACACTTCAAATTTCACTTTACATTACATTTCATTACAACAGTTACAGTTCACAGTAGTGAGGTGGCCGAGATAACTCATAACACAACTTGACATAACATTATTGACATGTATTGCCTGATTGTGGTGTTTGTGTCAAGTTGTTGTGTTGTTAAGTAATGGATGTGTCTTTGGATGTACTTTGTCTTCATCTTCACATAGCTTGGTGTTGTGGGGTATTCAGTGGTCTTTGCAAGATGGTTCCATGCATGTGTTTCTTTCGCTTGCCGCTTGATGTGCTTTGATCATTCGTTCAATTGTAAGAAAGTCTTCTAGCATGCGCTCCTTCTTCGTATCGTTAATTTTCGTGCCACGTTCCATCAATGTGCTTGTTCCTGCAATCACTCATGACGAGGCAACATCAAATCCAAAACCTCCTAGTCCAACCTGATGCATTGTTCTCATGTTCCTGGTGACAAGGAGGGAGGACAACTCACTAAGATAGCATAGAGCATAGCTCAGATCGGAATGAGGCATTCCAAGGGGAAAATTTCACTACTGAGAAAAAATGCACAGAGATCACTAGGAGGAAGAATTGTGAAGTGAAAGTCACTAGTGTCAGTTGCAAGACAAGTCGCAAGGGGACAATTATACATGTCTGCGCAATTTCTGGAGGCAGTGCAGAGCAAGGCCGCAAGAGTTAGTTTAGCAGTTGTATGCAATTTCTGAGAATAGTTCATGACATGGTTTCATATGACCATTTGGGCATGTCTGTGCAGTTTTGGGGAACAGTGCAGACATGGGTCTTAGAGTAGTCCAGGATTCTGGTAGGCAAGAAGGAGGCTCGATGATTGTGGTTGAGAAATGTGTAGTTCAGTTTGGTCATTTCTGGGATTGCATAGTGCAACTGGCCTGGGGGACTACCTCAAGCACTGTGCAATTCCATATAGCATAGCAACACCACTGAGCACTGAGACTGTGCAAGGCAGCTCAGTCGGGGTCTGGGGAAATGAAGTTGTTCCATCGTAAGACTTTTAGGAAAATGGCTAAGTGTGAGAGGCAAGTGAACTTGTGATGGCTTCAATATTGTAATCACACACTTAGCATATTTCGACAACATGACAACACTAACCACCGGGACAACATAGCAAAACATGACCTTCTGAGTGGACTATCTATAGGTGAAAGCAATAAGTGTGACACTTGGGATAGACCTTCGGACGACCGTGATGACACTTGCATGACAATGCTTACGACTTTGTGTTTGAGTGTGATGGGTGTTAACATAGCTAAGAAAACCCAAACACACAAAGACAAACCTTCAAAATCACCAGGACCAGATCGCAAGCATGGCATAGCAATCAACATGCTTACGACAAGTGAAAGGGAGAAAGACATACGTGGAATGATGTTCAATGCTTGCAAACATGCATGTCATTAAAGACACAATGATATGATGATGATCAACAGTACTTCAAGCTACACTAAGAGATGTACTTTACTTACCATACTTACCCTCCATATGGTTATGCATTTGTTGGGGTTTGCATGTGGTCCTGATCTCTTGTCATAACTCGGTTCCTTGGTCTTTCTCCTCAACTCATTGAGAGTCATTTGGCATGTCATATTCCATTGTGGTCACTACAAGATAGATCTGTGCAGTTTCAGCAGATAGTGACTGCTGCTAGGATGAGGCCCTGGGAGGCCCATCTATGCAGTTTCTGAATGCAAGGCAGATTGGACAGTTAGGACAACAGTATGCAATTTTGAGATACAATATATTTCTATGAGATGAGGTCCTGGGAGGACACCTCTACACAGTTTCTGAATGCAAGATAGATTAGGCAGCTGAGGGACAATACTGCATAGTTTCCTAATGCAAGACAACGTTGCAGGATGGGTCCCATGTGGACACATCTGTGCAGTTTCAAGTTGCAAGATAGACTGGGAAACTGAGGGACAACACTGTGTAGTTTCAGGAGACAGTGGATTCCGGCTGAGGGAAGGACACTAGAGGAAACCACTGTGCATTTTTGTATGCCAAGGGAGGTTGGGGTCTCTATGCATTTCGCAATTCCAACAAGCAAGGGAAAAATATTGAGGGTTGCATAAGCAAAGTGTGTAGTTCCAAAAATCTGGATGAGGCTAGGTTTCTCAGGAAACTGGCTAAGTGTGAGATCAGTGAAACAGATGCAAACAATGATAGAACTTGACTATGATCACACATGAACACTTAGTGATACAACATAGACCATACATAACATATAAAACATACTCTGCTTGATGCAACAACTTTCGTTACAAGAGTGTGTGAAGTGAGTGTGAAACATGTCTGTGTAATGAGAACAACCCATATGCAAAAATATTTCCCCTTGAAGTAGAACAAACTTCCCTTTGCATGACAAATGATAATACCCAAGCCCAAAGATGACACATGATGCATAAAGATGAGAACATGAGATCATCAGCTTATCAATAAGTGACCAAGGAACGATCGATCACAGGATCAACGGTAGGCTCCAAAATTTTCATGCGAGCCAAAATTTTAGAGGGTGGTTGCAGCCACTACAACATTTGTGACACACTAGTCAAATGCTAGCTCTCTATATGGACCTTGTCTCACAAAAGCAAGTCTAACCTTTGCGGAAGTATTGTTCGATTCTTTGAACATCATGGCTTCCTCACTAGCTTGTGTGACGGACGTAGTCCCTACCATTTTCTTGATTGGTCAGCACACATACCAATCCAAGTCAACTGAGTTATTTTTATTAAGGATGAGGGGTAGATTGATGCACAAGTAATATGACTATTAGAGTTTTAGTTTCACCTTTGGTGTTGCTCCGATGCCCGCAGGCCTAGTAAGTACCCTAACTAAATCATGCAAGAACACAAGCATCGCTCCACTACCAGCGAGCATGGACAATACCCTGGCGGAGTTACTTGCATCACCTCTCTATGCAGGAAGCCTCTCTTCTTTCTCCTTATTTATTTTCATTTTCATTTTCTCTTTTTTTCTTTTTCTTTCAAAAAATTGTGCATATGCACTTATTTATTTCAAAGGCGAAATAGGGATCCCAACTTATTGAGAGCATAAGAGGTTGTTCCTTCAGATAATTATGTTATATATACCTCTAACATACTTGTTAAGGTTTTCCCCCCTCACCTCACTCTACTTGACTAATCTGACAAGGGTTAACCCAAAAAATCGATTAGAGTCGGCGGTGCTAGTTAAAAGTGAAAGCTTTGTGTTTTCACCAAGACTCACTCTGAACATAATGTATTTTCCATAAGGGTATCATCAACTAAAGACAACAAGATATTCATAAAGAGAGAGGACAAACAGATAACCAAATGTTGATATTTGTATAATTCCTCTTATATTTTCACAGCTTGTCTCAAGAACCAAACAGGGTTTCATGTAAAACTAACCTATGGGTGCAAACAAGAAAACAAACTAGAAAGAAAAGGGCAGAAGTAAAGTGAAAGAAAAACAAGCACGCAAAGACAAACATGCAAGAAAAGAAAAGAAAACCAGAAATCAAAGCAAAGCAAGAAATCAAACACTACTCCTACTCTTACGCTAAACAGTGCATGGGCTTGCTCACGTAACGTGATATTTCGAATGTATCCATTGGCGCATTGGTTGGCCCATTTTGGTGAAGGCATGGTTACTAAGAAATATAAGAATGTAAACCAGGAAAAAAAATAATACAGTAAATACCGACACGCTCGGAGTTTGAAAGTGTCCACAGAAAAGAAAAGAAAAGAATAAATGAGCAAGATAAACATTTTGCAGACGTACCATGCTGTTGCAACACATTGTGCGTAGACGATAAGAACATACACTCTTCTAACCTTGACTGATAAGCAAACATAAAGAAATAATAAAATATGCATTTCATAAGAGTGCTCATTGTGTATGACTCCTCTAATGCATGAGCGATGGGATCACGTGATTCTCGTGGAGGAAGTGAAATCTGTGAACTAGATTGATCTTTAATGGGAACAGGAGAGTGATGACAAGCTTGGAATGTTTCAACAGATTTTTGATTAGAAGTGGAGCTGACCTTAGGACAGTGAGGGCCTGACATAACCATGATTTCACGCTGAAGTGCCTCGAAAGTTTGAGCAGTTTCCACTTCATCAACAGATAGATCATCAAATACCAGTGGCTTAGAAATATCAATAGCAAGTGAATCAGTTTCATGATCGAATTGAGTGAAGAGATTACAAAAACAATGATAAGAAAATTTGAGATGTTCATTGGCATCCTCATGATCTGACGAATCATGCAGAGGGGTTGATGATCTGAAAATGAGATCTTAAATCAATATTAAGGTATTACAGACTCATGTGCAGGAATGCCTATATTATTTAGTGCAACGGATCGAAAATATTGTGAATAATATAGACAATTAACAGTTGGAAAACATAACAGTCACACACATCAACACAACAAATAATCAAGGAGTTCACCAGACTTCCTGGCTATGTCTCCTGGTACAGCTTTCAGTGTCGACCTCTATATTATGTCTTCAAGAACAGAGTTTCAGGTGTGAGTTCAATCAGAGCCATAACACAACAACAGTGATATTACACAAGGATTTCACTCAAAAACCTCGAGTCTAAAGAGTACACAGACTCTCCCTCTTAGTGCCTCTGATCAACTGTTCGTAGCTGTGTGTTTTCTCTAACTCTCTGTCTCCCCTCTGTCTCTGAAATCTGACTTGTTTCTGATCTGTTATGGGATGGCCTTTTAAGCCTATCAGCCCTGTCTCTTCACCTTCGCTCTTCAGCCTCTCTGTCTTCCTCTTCTGTTCGTTCACCTTCCTTTCAGCGTTGGACACATTTTGTTAAAAATGCCTAAGGCACAAGAACAGTTTCTTTTAGAAACGGAAGGATCGGCAGGCGCAGTGAAACAGACCATTCGGTCTTCTTCCGCCCAATACCCCGATATAACACATATTTGGTCTTTATATGATATTATCGGAATACAAAGAAATACATAGAAATCCTGACAACAAAACTGATTATCGGAACTCAAAATATATAAATCTGCATCTATAATCCTGTCGAGTCCGTAAAACAACTTTTTCATCGTCCATCGTCTGATCAATGATCAATAATCTAGGGCTGACGATCATTTCGAGCGGCCCACTTGCACAGAGATTACCCGCCAGAAAAAGCGGTTTTCTCTCTCTTGTGGTGTGCTACGTGTCAGCTGGTGTATGGAATCGAGTGGAGCCTCTCCAATACTGCTTATCGCCTGAAGCCCGCTCGAAATATTTCTTACCACGAAACTCAAATCTTCATTTTTTTATTTCATAACTCCTTCAGGTCCACCTGCGTTAAGTCCTCCCTTTGGTTCCATGTGATGCGATATTGGTAGTTGATCTGGAGTTTTTATCTACGTGCTTGATCAATGGTTCACGTTGTTTCACTGGCTCGCAATCACAATTCCCATAAGGCGGCCTTCGATACATTCCACTGGCCTGTTCCGATGTGATATCCTGATTTAATATGGGTCATTGATCTAGCCAATCCGACAGCTCTGGTGCAACGAGACTTCATTCTTTGTTTAACTCTATTTTCCACCATTCCTTCAATGTTTCTCTACGATACTCTATTTCCAATATTCGAAGACTTAGAGATTTCAAGATCCATTTTGGATCATGCCTTCCCACTAAAAAGGTTTTGGATCACCAAAAGTCAATTTTTAGGCATTGATCAAGTGATGATATAGCTCCCTCACTTGTTTAACTTCTATCCATCGTGATTTTCTTGGATTTAAACCTTTGAGCCCTACTCTCAGGTACTCAACATCCCCTCAATGCATAGTTCTTACCTTCCTATCCAGAACTGTGTCCTCCTGTAACTCATCGAGATATTCAGGAAACAGATCCTTAATATAAGGCAACAAACTTTTCTCTTCAGGATCTTCAATCATTGATGGTTCATACAATCTCATTTTTTTTGCATTAACGACTGAACAGATATGCATATAAGCTGGTAAATCAAGGTGAAAAGCATTTTCACCAATTTTATCAAGTATCTCAAAAGGTCCATACCTTATTGGTTTTAGCTTCTTACCTTCACCCTACATTTTTTCTTTGCTGATGTACAGCTAGACTTGATCACCAACTTGAAAACTATGTTCAGCTCGATGCTTGTCATGTCTTGCCTTGTACTTGGCTTGATTTATTTCCAATTGTTCCTGTACTGCTTGGTGAATTTCCTGGATTTGTTCAATGAACTTGGTTGCTTTGTCCACATCATTTTGTCCATCAACTACTATGTCTTTACCAAAGACAAAATCCAAGGGATACTTTGGTATAAAATCAAAAAAAGTCTCAAAAGGAGATCTCTAAGTAGAAGAGTGCTTGGCACAGTTGTAATCATGTTGCACATAACACAAATTCTCATCCCAATGCTTGGGATGATTGCTGCAATAGCCTCTAATCAATTGGAACATTATCATGTTGACCACTTCTGTCTGACCATCTGTTTGTGGATGAAATGTTGTGCTCTTCTTCAACCTGGTGTCCATCAACTCCCATGGATTTGAGCAAAACTTCCCAACAAATCGAGAATCTCGATCAAATACAATAGAAGTGGGTAACCCAAAATGAACCCATACATTCTGAAAGAACAACTTTGTTGTTTGTTCAGCTGTAACCTGCTTGTTACATGGTATCAAAATACACATTTTACTAAACCTATCCACAACTACATACAAATAATCATGACCTTTCTTAGATTTTGGCAATCCCCCAACAAAATCCATGGAAACACTTTCCCAAGGACGAGAAGGGATTGGAAGTGGAGTGTACAAGCCTAATTTTCTATTACTGGAATTGCTTGTAGCACACATAGTACACCCTTTGATATATCTAGAAGCTATCTCACACATTCTCAGCCAATAACAAAACCTTTGCAATTGTGCAACTGTTTTACTTACACTAAAATGACCTAATATGGGAGAAGTATGTGCTTCTCAGATTATGTTAAATCTTTCAGTTTGTGGAATGCATAACTTTTCCAAATGATATAAGAGTTGGTCCTTTACATAATAATCCAATTCTTGTACTTGCTTTCCATGACTTAAAGTTGCATATACATCTTTAAAATCTACATCTTGAGCATATTGTTCAATGTAACTTTTATGCATTACTGAGTTATGCTTAATTATAGTAGATACATTTATGATTGGTCTTGATAACATGTATGCAACCTTATTGTGTATGCCCTTCTTATATCTGATGACAAGATGAAATTGTTGTAGAAAACCCATCCACCTATAATGGCTTGATTGCTGCAATTTCGTTTGTGAGTGCAAAAATTGAAGTGGTTGATGATCTGTGTGTATGATTGTTTCCTTACCCATTAGGTAATGTTTCCACTTTTTCACACTTTGTACTAATTCATACAATTATTTATCATATGTGGGACAATTAACTATTGCAGAAGTAAATGTCTCAGAATGATAGCATATGGGTTTTCTGTGTTGCATCAACACTGCTCCCATGGCATAGTCACTAGCATCTGTCTCAATCTCAAATGGATGTTTAATATATGGCAGTGCTAGTACCGGTGTTGTATTTATTTTCACTTTTAAGGTGTCAAAGGCTTTCTGTTGTTTTCCTCCCCACTAAAGCACCTGTTTCAATATTGTTAAAGCATGTAATGGAGTTGCAATCAATGAGAAGTCAACAATAAACATTCTCCAGTATTGTGTTGCCCCTTGGAAACTCCTAACCTCTGTAGCAGATTTGGGTTTAGGCCAGTTCACAATGACTTCAACCTTAGAGGGATCTATCTCCAATTCACCACCCCCTATAATATGACCCAAATAATTTAAAGATGTTTTGCCAAATTCACATTTTGATAGTTTTACATAGATATTTTCTCTTTTTAAAACATCTAAAGTTTGCTTTACATGCTTTACATGGTCTTCCCGTGTCTTACTAAAAACAAGAATTTCATCTAAATAAACAATTACAAAGTCATCATTAAAAGGTCTGAGTACATCATTCATAACTCTCATAAATGTAGTAGGAGCATTAGTTAAGCCAAAAGGCATAACCAACCATTCATAAAGTCCTTGCTTTGTCTTGAAAGCAGTCTTCCATGCATCTTGTTCTGCAACTCTCACCTGATGATAACCACTTCGCAATTCTAACGAAGAAAAGTAAATGGATTCTTTCAATTGATCTAATAAATCATCAATATGAGGAAGAGGATAATGATTCTGTATCATTATTTTATTTAGTGCTCTATAATCAATGCACATTCTCCACGAACCATCTTTCTTTCTCACTAGCACGACTGGAGATCCACATGGTGATGTGCTTGGTCGTATAAACCCTTTATCGAGCAACTCCTGTACCTGCTTCTTTATCTTTGAATTCTCTAAATCTGACAACCTGTACATTCCAATGTTAGGTAATGGAGCATATTGCTGCAAACAAATATCATGTACTATTTCTCTCTTGGGTGGCAGACCTTTTGGTTCTTGAAATAGAACATCATACTCTGAAACAACTTTAAGTAAATCAGCTTTATGTTTAAAATCACAGCCTTCAAATACATTGGATTTTTCAGGATCCTTTGCCTTTACAACCATGAGTAAAAACTTCTTACTTGAATTCACAATTCTTTTCATCTGCCCTGAGTTTATGAGAGAGTAGTTACCTTTGAGTTTATGAGCTCTTACAATATATTCCATTCCATGATACTTATTTTCAGCTCTATAGAAAATGACTTTCCTATCATACAAGTATGGACTTCCCAAAACAATACCACATATATCAAATGGAACTATATCTAACTCAACCTCATCTACAGATGTTGATCCAATAGAAAACCTAAGTTTACATTGTCTCGTTACTTGTAGCTTTGTTTTATCACACACCCAACCTAATGGATACGGCTTCTCATGAGGTTTTGTTTGTAATCCCAACTTCTTTACAATTGTTTCAAAAATCAAATCTACGTGTGATTCACTATCAAATAAGGTATCAATATTGTTATGCTTGGAAATTACTCTAATACGAAAAAACTCGTTTCTTTCCCTCTCTTTATTTTCATTATCAATAGATTGTGCAAAATTACTTGTGGATGCTTAAGAATATTTACCTTTAATGCCTGTGGCTGTAACTGTTTTTTCATCACCTGAATCTAATCCCAAGTCCTTTTGAATAGTAGCAACATTCTTTTTCTTCTTTCCACCAAACTTCTTAGGTTTTAGTTCTGGATGAAAAAACCAGTAGTATGCTTCATTGTGTCCTTTCTTACAATGAGTGCATGAAGGTTTATCCTTCTTTACAGTGTTTTCTTTCCTCTCCTTCCATTTCAGTTTCTTCTTTTCCTTACTCTTGCTTCCAGAATATTTAGATGATCCCCCAACCTCTGGGTTTACATTATTACCTCTAGCTTCTAGATGTGTGGCTTGCACTGATACATCATCTAAGCTAGTGGGATTAAACATGAGAATAGTATGCTTTAAATAGCTATGAAGACCACCTATATACTTCACTAAAGTCTCAGGTGAGTCTAATGATATACCTAGAGTTAAATCTCTCTTTCTAAATTCATGAGTATAACTTTGTACACTTTGACCCTTCAACTGATGAATATTTTGCCAACTCATTATTGCCTGCTGCATGTAAGCTCAAGGATAGAATTTTTTTCGATAGCAGAAACAAATTCATTCTAGGTAGAAATTATTTTACCATGTTTTTGCAGATCAGCTTATGTCTTGCCTTCCCACCATACTAGTGCAGTTCCTCCAAGTCGAAGGCTAGCCAACTGAATCTTCTTCCTTTCTGAATCAATGTTTTCTACCCTGCAATAAACATCAATTTGTCTTATCCAATTATCTAGATTTTCTGCATTGAGTTCTCCATCATAAATTGGAAAATCAAACTTCACATCTAATTTGATTAAGGAAGTTTCCTTATTTTTCTTAGAAGAGCTAGAAGATGATGAGAATGACAAAGGTGATGATGGAGGAAATGGTGGAGGAGGAATTTCCCCTTTCCCTTTGCCTTCTGGAGGGGCAACTAGAAAAGATTCCTCTGATCCTTTGTCTGGTTTAGGTGTTGAAGTGCTTTCACCTCGACCCTTCTTAAACTCTAGATACATCTCTTCCACCATGGCTTGCATGGCCATAAAACTATCCATGAACTGAGATTCTGATCCCAGTGGAGCTTCTTCTACCATTCTCCTCGGAGAATAGACTCTTCCAATCTTTGTATTAGCCTAAACAAGTTCTCCTTCTCCGAGTCTGAGCTTTAATCTAGTTAGCATTCAAAATCTAGCACAAGCTTGTCTAACCTAAACAAAACCAAATGCTCTGATACCACTTGATTTGAAAATGGGATCTTAAACCAATATTAAGGTATTACTGATTCATGTGCAAGAATTCCTATATTATTTAGTGCAATGGATTGAAAATATTATGAATAATATAGACAATTAATAGTCAAAAAACATAATAGACACACACATCAACACAGCAAATAATCAAGGAGTTCACCAGACTTCTTGGCTACGTCTCCTGGTCCAACTTTCAGTGTCAACCTCTATATTATGTCTTCAAGAATAGAGTTTACAGGTGTGAGCTCAATCATAGCCATAACACAACAACAATGATATTACACAGGGATTTCACTCGAAAACCTTGAGTCTAAAGAGTGCACAGACTCTCCCTCTTAGTGCCTCTGATCAACTATTCGTAGTTGTGTGTTTTCTCTAACTCTCTGTCTCCCCTCTATCGCTGAACTCTAACGCGTTTCTATTATGTTATGGGATGGCATTTTAAGCTTATCGGCCATGTCTGTTCACCTTCCCTCTTTGGCCTCTCTGTAATCCTCTTCTGTCTGTTCACCTTCCTTTCGGCGTTGGACACGTTTTATTAACAACGCTTAAGGCACAAGAACAGTTTCTTTTAGAAATGGAAGGATCAGCAAGCACGGTGAAACCGACCGTTCAGTCTGCTTCCACCCAATTCCCCGATATAACACATATTTGGTCTTTATATGATATTATCGGAATATAAATAAATACATAGAAATCCCGACAACAAAACTGATTATCGAAACTCTAAATATATAAAGTCGCATCTATAATCCTATCAGGTCCATAAAATAGCTCATTCATCGTCCAGCGTCTGATCAGTGATCGATAATCCACGGTTGAAAATTATTTCGCGCATCCCACTTGCACAGAGATTACTCGCCCGAAAAAGCATTTTTCTCTCTCCTGTGGTGTGCTATGTGTCGGTCGGTGTATGGAATCAGGCGGAGCCTCTCCAATACTACTTACCGCCTGAAGCCTGCCCAAAATACCACTTACCATGGAACTCAAATCTTCTTTGTTTTTTTTTAGAACTCCTTCGGGTCTGCCTGCATTAAGTCCTCCCTTTGGTTCCATGCGATGTGATATTGGTAGTTGATCTAGACCGTTGATCTACGCGCTCGATCAACGGTTCACATTGTTTTGTTGGATCGCGATCAAAATTCCCATAAGGCTACCTCCGATACACTCCACTGGCCTATTCTGATATGATATCCTGATTTAATCTAGGTTGTTGATCTGGTCGATCCAAGGGCTCCGGTGCAACGAGACTTCATTCTTTGTTTAACTATGTTTTCTGCCATTCCTTCAATGTTTCTCTGCCATACTTTGTTTCCAATATTTGAAGACTTAGAGGTTTCAAGATCCATTTTGGATCAGTTGATGAGAAAAAAGAATGTTCACCCTCTGTGTTTCTGGAAATGACATATGAAATATTGAATGGATTTTCAGATAAAGATGTGTCCTCTCCGCAATGTAATGACAAACTAACACCCAATGTGTCCTGTGAATGATCAGAAGTAGAAACATATGGCGATGAGTTTTCACAAGGAAAATCAAAAGTGGCAGAATCATAAGAGACATCAAGATAGAGTGGATGAGGTGCGGATGAAAGGTAGTCATCCTTCACCACAGGATCTTCTTCATATTCTCGCACACACTCATCATGAATGACAGTGCAGTTTGGTTACACAACATCAACTCCGTCGACAAATTGATCCTCGTGAACACAAGATGTGGAGTCCAGAATGGGAGAACACAACATAGTACAATCCGGAGTATCAATGGTGTTGATTGATAAAAGGTGTCTTTTTAACCCCTATTTATCCTAAATTAATTATCAACCCAGGGATCATTTTTTATCTCAAGAGTGTACTCAGTCTGAGGCGATCACTTGCTCAAGAGTAATGTTTTGCAGTATAGTGCTTTAAAATGTAAAGGTAAATGAATGTTGGAAACAAAATCTAATTGGAACAGCAAGAAACTAAAATGTTTTGTAACTAAATCATTCACTGAAACAATCATCAGTCGAGGACTCAGTAATGATAACTCTCCCCCCTGTAAACTAATGCAAATGAAAATCAATCATAGGCAAGTTCTCCAATCTGAAAACTTAGATAGCGGTAGTCAGTGTCCTTTACAGTTGTAGATCCTTCAATCCACACTAAAGCAAATAATTGGAATATTCAATTGACAGAAAAGGAACAGCAACTAAGTCTATTGAAAAACTGAATAGCAAAGCTTGACTTATCAGAAATGAATTAAATAGCAGAGTTTATCCTAACATAAACGAATTGAACAGCAATCTTAATCCAACGGAACAGCAAAGCAAATCAACTGGAAACACACAGTGACTATAAGTTAAACTGAATAAGCAACCTTATTTTATCAGCATGAACATTAATCACAGGTATTAAAGGAACGAAAATCGCAATTATAATTGAACAGTAACTTAAATGAGCAGCAACCGCAATTATAAGTGAGCAGCAATTAGATGAACACCAACTTCAATTACACAGCACAATATTAGATCAAAATGAATAGCAGGACATTTCAAGTTATAATTAATAATTTTGTCACCAATGCAATCCAATTATGATTTCGATATAACAGAGAAATTCTGCAAAAATGTTCATAAACAAGAGATTATCGAATAAAGCGAATTAAGGAAATCAAACCACACAAGACTGTAATTATAAAATAGTGATACAAGAAGTAGGTGAATCCACCAAAGCCGAGCCCTTAGCCACCAGGGAAGCACCGTTGAGTTTACTCCAGGATCAGATAATGGAATAGCAACTGAGTTATATATTAATCATGTATGGCAAAGTTTACAGCTATCGCTCTTCAAAGAGAGTCAATGATCAAAGTTGAGATTACAACAGTAATTTCTGCAAAATTATAATACATGCCCCCTGGGCTACAAGCGTTGTCCCTTTTTATAATGGCTGGGAAAATATATCAAGAGTGTAAATAAGCTTTAAAGCAGCGATCCCTTAGGATCAAAGGATCCTGAGGGATTCGCTCTATCCTTAATTTCCAATTTATTGTTTTGTCTTCTTGTGTTGATGATGCACTTTCCCTTTCTTCTCTTGGATTATGTGCTCTGATCTTGATCTCCTTGTCTGGAGATGGCTTCCTGAGGAAGGGACAGTAATTGCTTCTGCTTTGTCTTTTTCTTCCGAATATTGGTTTTCCATTTCCTTCATTTTCCGTATAGAAAAAGACAATAATCAGTTATTTTGTATCAATCACAAATCTCCTTAATTCTACCATAATTCTTTAACATATTACCATTTTAGAATGTAAAGGAGTTATGATCCAAAGGAAAAGATAAAGAAATAAATGGCAAACGCATACCTTTTCCATTGCTCAACACACCCCCCTGCTTACCCTTTTTCATGTCCTCGTGAAAACCATGTAATTTACATGCAAGTCAGTTAGGGAATAGGCTAGAGAGGGATTTTCATGAATTGGTCTAAAACCATGATTTGCAGCTAAAACTTCAAAAATGGCTCTTGTCTGCCCCTCAGGCAATTTGTATATAGCCTTGTATCCTGCTACAAGATACCAGATAATGGGGCTTTGAAATCTACAACCTAGCCAAAGTGGACCTTCTCTCAAGATGAGGTTACTATAGGTAACCAGGAGATCAACAACTAATTTAAAATTTTTATAATTGAAGGGTTCTCTATCCTGGATATTTCGATTGGAAGTCTTCCATCGGAGTTTAGTTGCTGCTATGGCAGGGTCTTTGATTTAAAGGAAGTATTCTACTCCTCTCTGGACAATTTCTTTAGGGATGGGTCCCAAGATCTGGATCACACCCTCCTTTTCTATTAAGATTTTATGCTTAGCCCACAATTGCAATGGGTTTTTCGGTTCACCTCTCACCTAGAGGTCCATCCTATTTTCTTGTCTCTGAAAAGTATTATGGACCTTGAGCCACTTTATCTGATTAACAGCGAATGAGATGAATGCCTAAAACTAGATATCACCCACAAAAGGGTTGGGATTCTTTTCCATTTCCTCCTCCAACACAAAATTATGCAAATAAAATTCACATAGCAATCGTTGGACTTTCACTTCATAATGTTTATAGCAGTTTATGAAATCATCAATAGTTTTTAACTCTATTGGTACCCCTACCTTGACAGCCTTAATTTTTAACTGCAAATACCTTTCTAACAAAAACGAAGCATAATTTTTGGTAGGTGCCCTATAGGCTAGAACATTAGTATATAGAGAACAGAGAGTATCCATTCGGCTTATGACTGAGTTTATCTTATTTGTTACCTTTTCAACTTTTTCCTCTACCTTCCGACATTTTTCAAAGGCCTCACTCTCTGATGCATTGATGTTCTTAAATTGTTGTTGTAACTTTTGGTATTTCTCCTAAGGAACAGTGTCTTCTGTGAGTTCTCCTATCATCTGCTAAGCCTGTGCCAGATCCTCTTGGAGTTTCACTAACCTAGAATCATTGTCCATCGAAACACTTTTGGGCTGAAGATCTACCTGGATCTTCTTATTGCTACATCTGGTTCCTACTGTCTGTGTCCCTTTATCATAAATTATCTGGTCAGTCGTGATGCTAGAGGATAGTGCCTATGTTTCTGTTATTCACCTTCCCCTCACCATAGAATAATATTCCTGCAAATTCTGTAGAAATTCAATGGCCACAGTTTCATGGGATTGTTGTAGCAGTGTAAGGTAATTGATCCATCCTATTCTTTTCAGAATTGCTCATGCAGCGTCGAAAATTTTCAGCACTTGTGGATCGTTGTGTATTTCTCTGCCTCCCATTTCGTCTAAGCTTAGCACTTTGTTAATTTTTTCAAAACACAGAAATGACAATGGAACAGCGCAACTGTGCATATTGGAAAATGTCAATATCGTTAAACTTGTTATTTCCAAGATCCGATGGAATCATAGTACCTCCAAATAAGGAATTGACATGTCTGCCAGTGTATTTTGGAGATCACCCATGCCCCCCTGAAATATTATAGGTCGTCCTTGACTGGAAAATGGAGGAGTGGCGTATTGGATGGTAATTGTACAGAAAAAAAAAAAGGAACAGCGTATATATTCATGGCATGATTGCAAAGGTAGCGAATTATTGAAATCAAGGCTTATGATGAAAATCACAAATATATATAAAAATGTTATGAAATGATGTGAAAAATAGGGGAGAGGACAGTTGACGTCAGTAAAATTGATTATGCGGTCATTATCCACTTAACCATTATGATTGATTTTTAAACAATATTTCATGTGTAATAGGTTCGAAAGGATTTTAGAACATAATCTCATTTGAGATCAAGATAAAGATATAAGAAGAGGGTTTATAATGACTATTGATGTGTAGTAATATGACTTCAATACCATCAGCAGAGCTCCGTTTCCCACAGGTCTTCATAACCTTGACAAAGTTGCTTTTTTCACCCTTGGAACCATAATCCTTTATGTATGCCTAGGAAAGTGCTTTTTGAGAGAATGGAGGCAATTGAGCTGGTTTGGTAACCAAATGAGTCTCAATGCCATTCACCAGGAAGGAATGAAAGGTGGGCAGGCCGGCTCGTGATGATACCTCCTGTTCCAAGTGCTTTTATTGTTCTTATGTGCCTCTTGGATCATTTCCCTGGTGTGGTGGCCATAATGGGAATGCCACTTCATTGCTTCTGTTTGAACATCATAGGCTGGCTCTTGATGAGACCCCCTATCCTCCATCTGCCAAATCATAGAATTGTCAGTGATCAGATAGATATATTTCTTTTCTTTTCTTTTTCTTTTATATAGCACTTCCTATTTATATATAGAGGATGGCTCATCACTCCTTAAGAGTAGGGATGGTGGAAGAAGTCTGAACATCTCAATAGAGAAAATTATACCTTATTCTTATTCAATAATAATAATCAAAGAGAGTTATGAGGAGTAGCGAAGAACCAACATGCTAAAAATAATCAATCACTTAGTTTGAGTGGAAATAAAAATAGAAAAGTGATATAAATAGTTGTATCCTTTCCCCCCTTTTTCTTATCAATACCAAGCAGTTTCTCTAAGGATAGCGATTTTTCTTTTGTTTGTTGATTTCAGTATCCTCTGGTTTTGTGTTCTTACATGAATTTAAATTTATTTCGTGAGGGGATCATAACAAATGAACCATTACTCACAAGAAATTCTCAAAATGATGTTCATACAAAAATGCACTCAAAAAGTGTTGCTCCTTAGATGGAATAGTTGTTGTTCCTCTCCTTAAGAGGAACAGCAAAAATGCAATCTGGCGGAGGTGTTGTTCCTTTAAGAGGAACAGCAAAAATGAAATCTAGCGGAAATGTTGTTCCTTTGAAAGGAACAGCAAAAAATGCGAAATTGTTGTTCTTTTGAAAAGGAACAGAAAAAATGCAAAAGTGTTGTTCCTTTGAAAAGGAACAGCAAAAATGCGAAAGTGTCATTCCTTTGAAAAGGAACAGCAAAAATGTAGAAATGTTGTTCCTTTGAAAAGGAACAACAAAAATGCAAAAGTGTTGTTCCTTTGAAAAGGAACAGCAAAAATGTGACGGTGTTGTTCCTTTGAAAAGGAACAGCAAAAATGCGAAAATGTCATTCCTTTGAAAAGGAACAGCAAAAATGTGAAAGAGTCGTTCATTTGAAAAGGAACAAAAAAAATGTGAAAGTGTCATTCCTTTGAAAAGGAATAGAAAAAATGCAAAAGTTTTGTTCCTTTGAAAAGGAACAGCAAAAATGCGAAAGTGTCGTTCCATTGAAAAGGAACAGCAAAAATGTGAAAATGTCGTTCCTTTGAAAAGGAACAGCAAAAATGTGGAAATGTGGTTCCTTTGAAAAGGAACATCAAAAATGCGAAAATGTCATTCCTTTGAAAAGGAACAGCAAAAATGTGAAAATGTTGTCCCTTTGAAAAGGAACAACAAAAATGCAAAAGTGTCGTTCCTTTGAAAAGGAACAGCAAAAATGTGGAAATGTCGTTCCTTTGAAAAGGAACAGTAGGAAAAAAAAGTATGTACAGAAAGTAGTTTATAAAAGCAGGAAAGAAAAACTTATATACAAAATTTTGAAGCAAAAGAGTTACTTAGTGAACTAATGCCAAGGAAGGATTATTTTCCTCAACAAGAATCTGCATATCAGAATCTTCCCGTAGCTGCTGGTAAAAGGATTCCTAAGTGAGCAGTTTATGGTACAGTCGCACTCAGTGACTGTTTGCTTTAAATGAATGTCTAGATCTGTCAATAGTAGTCAAAGTAATGGTGCCATTGTCATGCACTTTCTGTTTTTCGTATGGTCCAAACCATCGAGTCTGGAGTTTTCCCAGAAAATCCTGAAACCTTGAATCATATAGGAGTGCCCAGTCTCCTTCGTGGAAGATTTTCTTTTTGATAAGGGCATCGTGCCATTTTACTCTCTGCTGTTGAATTAATGCAGTGTGTTGAAGAGCCGAGAGCCTGATTTCATCTATCTTGTTAATTTGTTGTAATTTGTTAGTCTGGGCCTCATCTAAATTCAAACCCACCTCCTGTGTTGTTCTTAATGTTTGTAACTCGAATTCTATCGGAAATATGGGTTCTTTCCCAAATACTGTCTGATATGGCGAATGGCCGGTGGTATTTCTCCACGTTGTTCAGTATGCCCATAAGGCTTCCGGTAATCTTGAATCCCAGTCATGTCTATGTGATGCGACTGTTTTTGTAAGTATTTCCTATATCACCTTATTCGTGCTCTCTACTTGGCCATTTTCCTGCGGGTGGTAAGGGGTTGTAATTTTGTGCCGAATTTGGTAATTTTTTAATTTTGAAGCAATTTTATTACCTACAAATTGCGGCCCTCCATCTATAATTATGTCCCTCGGGAGGCCATATCGCACAAATGTTTGGAACAAGAAATGAATCATAGAGTCCTTTGTAGCTCTTAGTAGTGCCTCTACTTCAACCCATTTGGTAACATATTCTGTTGCTACCAATATGTATGTTTTCTTATTTGATGATGGGTTAATCGAACCAATAAAGTCAACTGCCTAGCGCTTGAATGGCTCAATTTCTAACTACGGCTGCAAAGGCATTTCATCGGATTTCCCAGGGCATCCTACCCTTTGGCAACTATCACAGGCATGTACAAACTTCTTAGCATCTTTAAAGATTGTAGGCTAGTAATAGCCTGTTTGTAAAACTTTGTGACCAGTTCTACATTCTATGAAATGTCCACCACATGGTCCGTCATGACAAGCTTTCAGAATGTCAAATATTTCATCTTCGTGGACACATATTATGATATGCATATCTGCCCCTACTGCTAAATAATTTGCAACATCAGCATACCATGGTGTTCTGATAGTGACAGCAAACAAATGTTCATCTGGGAATTGATCTTCGACTACTGATGCGTCCACTGGTTTCGGTATTCGTGAGAGAAAATTAGAAACAAGATTCTATTTTCCAGGTCGATCTTTTATTGTGATGTCAAATTCCTGCAATAAAATCAACCATCTTGTTACTCTAACATTTGTAATAGGTTTATTTGCTAAATATTTTATGGCAGAGTGATTTGTATATAAGACAACAGGATATCCAGTGATATAATGCCTAAATTTATTTACAGCTTGTATTACAGCTAAAAACTCTTTTTCAATTACAGTATAGTTTAGTTCAGCAGGAGATAGATTTTTGCTAATATAATAAATTTCATATGGCTTTTTATCTTCTTCTTGCCCAAGGACTGCTCCAATACCTGTGTTTGAAGCATCAGATGAAATTTTGAATGGCAAATCCCAATTTGGTCCCCTTAGCACTAGGGTTGTTGATACAAGCTTCTTTAGATCCTCAAAAGCACAGTCGCACTTATATGTCCAAATAAAATCAACATTACATGTTAGTGCATATAAAGGTGCAGCAATATAAGAAAAATGTTCTATGAATCTTCTATAATAACCAGAGAATCCCAGAAAATTGTATACCTTTGTTTGTGTAGTAGGTGTAGGTATTGACAAGATTATCTGAATTTTAGTTGGGTCTACCTGTATCCTAGCTGCTGAGATATAATGACCCAAGATGAGTCCCTCAATCATCATCATATGACACTTTTCATCGCTCAAGCAAAGCCTGGTGGCAATACATCTTTACAGCACCTTTTCCAATGTGTCTAGTGCTGGCTCAAAATCATCTCCATATGGTGTGGAATCATCCATATATACTTCAAGCCCTTCATTTATTAAGTCTGAAAAAATGCTTAAGATAGCCCTTTGAAATGTGGCAGGGGCATTGCATAGGCAAAAGGGTAAGACTTTGTAAGAGAATGTTCCCCATGGATAGGTAAAAGTAGTTTTATCTTGGTCTTCAGGGGCAACCTAAATCTGATTGTATCCACTAAAGCCATTTAGGAAAGAAAATAATTTCTTTCCTACTAATGAATCTAATACCTGATACATGAATGGAAGGGGAAAGCGAGCTTTTTGTGTTGCTTTGTTCAATTCTCTGTAGTCTACACATATCCCCCATTTTCCATTATTCTTTGGAACCACTACTAGTGGGGAGACCCACTTGCTATCGGAAATTGGATAAATAAAGTTTACATCTAAAAGTTTTTGTAACTCAGCTTTCATAATGTCTTTCAGGTGAGGATTCAATCTCCTTTGAGGTTGGTGAATGGGCCTAGAATATTTTTCCGTATATATGTGGTGTGTGCATAGTTGGGGGTCAATTCCCTTCATGTCTAGGTAGTCCCATGCAAAGGCTTCCTTATATTTTCTCAGAAGTTGGACCAGTTTTTCCTCTTGTTCAGCTGTCAGATTTTTTTTAATGTTCAAAGTTTTTCACGGTTCAATTTCCATAGTTTTGCTATTGTAAACAGAGGTAGTTGGTATAGATCAATCATGGGTGTCTTTGAGGGGATCTTCTTCTATTTCATTATCGAATGCTGCTTCTATCATATGGCATTGTACATGGGATCTGGATTCGGATTGGTTAATGAAGTTGTTAATGATGTTATCTTCTCTTTGGTCTTTAAATTCGAGGGCGTCTTCTATAGTTAATGGTGATCTAATGTTTTTTGTGAGATATGATACAGGTTGTTTGTTAGTTTTCATTACTGTTAAGCTTGGCTATGCTGGAGGGTATAGAGCTAAATTCTTGACATTACTCCCTCTAGTTATAGTCATACTACCTTGTCGGCAGCCAATGTAACCATCAACAGTTGCTATCCAAGGTCTACCTAATATTAAAGGGTGTCCATCTAGCCGGTTTTTGGGGTTAATAATCAAAAAGTTAGTAGGGTATTCCCAGGAGTCCACAGATACCATTACATCATGTAGTGTACCCTCTGGTCTGACTACTGATTGGTCAGCTAGTTCCAATAGGGTTGTAGTTGGATCTAATGATGTAACGCCAAATTTTTGACACGTGGTGGTTGTCAAAATATTAATTGAAGCCCCCAAATCAACTAAGGCATTTGGAAAGGAGTGTCCATTGATTTGCACTGTAACTATAGGATTCCCTGGGTCATCATATTTTATGGGTGCCTCTCTTCCTAATAGTAAGTCAGATAGGGTGCCGACTACTTAGACAGTTGGGTTAGTTGTTATTTTCGTCTTTGGCTTTTTTATACATAACTCTTTGGTGGTTTTTTCATAGATCGGGATATCTTGGATAGCCTGGAGGAGTGGCATCTTTATACATAAATTTCTTAGTTCTCCCAGAAGATCAAAGTCAGGATGTTCTATGGGGCACGGTATGATTAGTCATTCTGGGAATGGGGGAGAAGAAGCGGTTGCTTGGTCGTGAGTTTGTTGTCTAACCACATCCTCTTCTTGTAATGGTTGTTCTAAAGGTAATGGATTTTCAACTTGAGCATTTTTGCCTCCCTCTGTTTCTATTATTAGTCCAAACCTTAATTGAAGTTAATTGCACTCCCTTAGCTCAGTTTCTAGTTCTGGTGCTTCAATTATTTGAAGAGATTGAACCGGTCTATTATTAGGGTTTGGGTTGGGTTGGGTTGGGATTTGCAGTCTTAAATTCGTCTGAGGATTTTGTTGCAATGTATATGGTGCTGGCAGTGTAGGTTGAGGGAGAGGAATTGTTTCAGCTGGCTGATTCATAAGTCTTTTCCAACTACCAGGTTTGACTCTGTGAGGTGGAGGGTGACCATTGTGTCGGATATGCATTATTTTTCTAGAGTCGTGGATAGTAAGGGAAGTTTGGCCAATTGGTTTGATTTGTTTGATTTGACCATGATTATGTAGAAAATGGTTGTTGTGACCAGCTGGGGAAAGGTGGCTGATTTTTCCACATTGTATTATATTACTGAGCATTATACTGAGGAGACTGAAAAGAAGAGGATGGATCAACAGGCATACATGTTTGTCGTGGCTTCCATTGACAACACTGGTTGAGTAGGTACACTAGTTTTGTTTCTTCTTCCACTTCCTTATAGACTACTTCAGTCCTGGGAGTGAGGGACAATTTTATGTGGAGTGGCCTTTCGTGCATATGGCGCAGACTTGCACTATATCCATCGGGCACTCTTTATGGTTGTGCTTCTTTCTGCATCTTGGGCAGAATATTGCCAAATTTTGCTCTGCTTCTGCTTTCTTTTGTTTATCTTGCATAATGTCGAGCTGCATTATTAGAGTCCCTAGAATATCAGTTTTGAAGACTTCCAGTAGATTCCCAATTTATGCACGAGTTACACCTCCACCGGAGATCTTGTTGTCCCTTGCAAGCGTGTCATGTTCTGCTGGTTTTAGCCTCGTATTGCCTATCGAACTCCTGATACACAAGTCAATAATGTCAGCAAAATTTTCTTGATAAATGTCACCTTTTCCCATAATGTTTAATGTTTCCACCCATTGTTCCTTCATCCCTTTAATTAATGTAGTTTTTAACACATTGTCAGGTAAGGGTAAAGATGCATAAGGAGATCTCTGGAGATTGTATTGAAAGTGCTCTACATATTCCTCCAATGTTTCATTAGGTCTGGCTGTCATTTGAAATATTTCATCCTTTAATTCTTTGGACCTGCAGTAATTCTGATACTTTTTAGAAAGGTAGCTTTCATTTGATCCCAGTTGTTTATAACACCTCCACCTAACCCCATAAACCATTGTAGAGCCGCTCCTTTTAGTGTGGAGGGAAATAGTTTTAGTTTTTCAGGGTCTGTTGTGTAGTCATACCCCCGACATAACACATCGAATTCAAATAGAAACGCATCTGGGTCTTCTGATGTTAAACCATGGAATGTAGGGATACGTTGCAAAGGTATGGATTTCATAGGTGCGTTTACTGCAGTGTCCAGAATGGGATATTGCAGTGTGCCATTTGATCGAATATATGCCAATATCCTTCTGGGATTTCTAGGCAATTATTCCTATGTTGACTAGAAGGAGTAGGAATGGCCTTAATAGCACTTCCTTGGTCTGGGATGATGAATTTTCCTTGTTGAACTCTTATCTGGGGGGATTTTGGATTTTCAGGTTCTTCGGCTTTGTTTTGGATGATCTTGACAGTACTTTCCTTATCTGGGCTGCTTAGTGTTTGAACTACCCCAAGAGGGAATCTTGGTTCTTCTATTTCCCCTGTTTCTCCCCCTCCTTCACAGAGATTACTAGAGTTCCCTTCTTGTAAAGAAATTGGGCGAGAATTCTCAATTTCTTGAAAATCTTGCTCGATTTCTTCTGTTTGGATATGCAACTTAGCAAAGGCTACAGATGGTGATTCTGTGGCCTGAAGGGAGCTAGTAGGTTGTCTAGAAGCAATTTTTCTGGGACCTACTGATGGCTGAGATTCTGCTTTCTTGATGATATCGTCTATAAAGGTCGATCGGCCAAGGGTCACCAGCCCCTTAGCTTTGTCAAGTTTGGGTAGCGGTTTTGGATTATTTTCAGGCTTTTTCTGCTTAGTCATGCACTCAACTCAAATACTTATTTCTACCCAAAGTAATCAACAAATCTACAAGACAGCGGGCAGGGGAGCAAGGTTGTTACATGCTCCATACGCAGGTTCTTACCTTTCGTTTTTAATACCCAATTCTCTCCTAGCAGACACTTATCAAATGCACACTACTCTCTTTTAAAAAAACAAATGGATACACTCTCCTCGGCAACGATGCCAACATGTTGAGCGATAAAAGGTTTCTTTTTAACCCCTATTTATCCTACATTAATTATCAACCTAGGGATGATTTTTTATCTCAATAGTGTACTCAGTCTGAGGCGGTCACTTGCTCAAGAGTAATGTTTTGCAGTATAGTGCTTTAAAATCCAAAGGTAAATGAATGTTGGAAACAAAATCTAATTGGAACAACAAGAAAATGAAATGTTCTGTAACTAAATCATTCACTCAAACAATCATCAGTCGAGGACTCAGTAATGATAACTCTCTCCCCTATAAACTGATGAAAATGAAAATCAATCATAGGTAAGATCTCCAATCTGAGAACTTAGACAACGGTAGTTAGTGTCCTTTACAGTTGTAGATCCTTCAACACTAAAGAAAATAACTGGAAATAGCAATTCAATTGATAGAAAAGGAACAGCAACTAAGTCTATTGAAAAACTGAACAGCAAAGCTTGACTTATCAGAATGAATTAAAGAGTAGAGTTTATCCTAACAGAAATGAATTGAACAGCAATCTTAATCCAACAGAATAGCAAAGCAAATCAACTGGAAACACATGGTGACTATAAGTTAAACTGAATCAGCAACCTTATTCTATCAACATGAACATTAATCGCATGTATTAAAGGAATGGAAATCGCAGTTATAATTGAACAGCAACCGCAATTATAAGTGAGCAGCAATTAGATGAACAGCAATCTGAATTAGACAGCGCAATATTAGATCAGAATGAATAGCAGGACATTTCAAGTTATAATTAATAATTTTGTCACCAACACAATCCAATTATGATTTCGATATAACAGAGCAATTTCGTGAAATGTTCATAAACAAGTGATTGTCGAATAAAGCGAATTAAGGAAATGCAAAGGAAATCAAACCACACAAGACTGTAATTATAAAATAGTGATACAAGAAGCAGGTGAATCCACCAGGGCCGGGCCCTTAGCCACTAGGGAAACATCGTTGTGTTTACTCTAGGATCAAATAATGGAACAGCAACTGAGTTATATATTAATCATGTATGGCAAAGTTTACAGCGATCGCTCTTCAAAGAGAGTCGATGATCAAAGTTGAGATTACAACAGTAATTTCTTCAAAATGATAATACATGCTCCCCTGGGCTACAAGCATTGTCCCTTTTTCTAATGGCCAAGCGGATATATCGAGAGTGCAGATAAGCTCTCAAGCAGCGATCCCTCAGGATCAAAGGATCCTGAGGGATTCACTCTATTTTTAATTTCCAATTTATCGTTTTGTCTTCTTGCGCTCATGCCATGTTTTCCCTTTCTTCTCCTGGATTATGCGCTCTGATCTTGATCTCCTTGTCTGGATACGACTTCCTGGGGAAAGGACAGCAATTTCTTCTGCTTTGTCTTTTTCTTCCGAATAGTGGTTTTCCATTTCCTTCATTTTTCGTATAGAAAAAAGACAATAATCAGTTATTTTGCATCAATCACAAATCTCCTTAATTCTACCATAATTCTTTAACATATTACCATTTTAGAATGTAGAGTTATGATCCAAAGGAAAAGATAAAGAAATAAATGGCAAATGCATACCTTTTCCATCGCTCAACAAATGGTACCATAAGACAGAGGCTGAGAAGACAAGATAGCATGCAAACGAATGGGCTTGCAAACCAAATCTTCACAGATCTCCAAACCAAGTGGGGTGGGAGGATCTAACAGTTCAATAAATGAGTGTGCACCTTCTCCCACTTTGCACTGCGGAGCTATAGATGTTTGATGAGAAGAGGATTGACAATCACTTGTGACAGCGACCTTGTCCGTCTTAAATTTGGTGACTCTAACACTGACGAATGTCGGGAGGGGTTCGAATGATTCTAAGATTTGCGGATTTTTGAATATGTGAAGAAGATACTAAAATATTCCATCAAGAAATTCCCAATCAATTTCATCTTCAAGAAATTGAAATGAAATATTACAAAAGCATGTGTGAAATTTCTCAACGGATTCATCAGGTGCTTTCCATAATTTCATAATTTCTTTATTGAGTTCTTTACGATCAAAATGATGGAAATCGTGGTCCACCTCTACAACCAACTGATTAAGAGAGTGAATAGATTGATCGGGTAGTGTGACGCACCATTGAATGGGTTCCCTCGAAACGTGAATGCGAACAATGAGAAGGTCATGTAATCCTCATAGATTCCATACTTGTAACAAAGACTTGCAAATACAACTCTATGTCTATGCCAGGTTGTTTCGCCTTCACCTTTATATGTGTTTTGTGACAAGTCATTCCAGAGATCCTTTGGGATTTCAAACTCATTTCAATAAGATATACATCTCAGGGGATGAATTGTGCAGTAATTCATGACAGATGTGTAGAGATTCAAAACAAACTTTGAGGACTTAGCTTGTCATATGGCCCTCCTTCTAGCAGCAGAAATGTTGACAGTGTTGGACCTGCCAACATGTCAGGGGATCTCTCTGGTAAGAAGTCCCAACTAGACCTCATATATTTTGGATTAGGAGTCCCAATAGTGGGTAATAAAGTTATGCCTTGACTGTGATAGTGCGTAGAGGTAAGCAAGATATCTTTGTCAGAAGCAAGTGTGTGACCTTGCAATGAGTTAAGAGAGATGCATGGGGAGGTTCTAACACAGAGAGGGGAAAAGGGAGTGTGCCCCTTAAAATCCTGTAATAGTATATAGCCTGAAAGGAACACAAGATTTGAATGACATCACAAGCTAGAAATCATAATAGTCGACAATCCAAAGTGATGGGTTAAACCAGCAACATGACTTCAACGAGATTTATACAATCGTATAGACAATACTTCATACACAAATGCATAAGTTAAACAACATACATTGCTAAAGTAACCAGAATAGTTGAACTACAATAACAACATATCCATGAAGACATGGTGGCTCCTTTATATTATATAAAGTGAAAGTTCCATCCATAAATACAATCATGACATCCACTAGCCCCAATAGTGGAACGTTACAGTCAACACTGCCTGCTCCTCCAAAGAAATGTACTCGTTATGCATTGTGGAGAAGCCAAGGCTCATCATAATACTCTCCAAACCCTCTCTAAACAATGCCTACCAAAATCTTGGCTCCCAAAATCTTGTTCTATGAGTTATGAGGTTCTATATTGTAGAAATTTTGAATAATATGACACTTGTTCATAGAGATTATCCCAATTATACACTATTTATGGAATCATGCATAATACATAACCTCCTCTACGTTGATCATCAATTTTTGCAGTGTTAAGAAACAATCACATGCGCACATTGAAGCATCAATCACACATATCAACACAGTATGTACCCGAGGAAAGCATACAGCTGAAAACCCCGAACTATCTATATATTATATTGATTGAGAATATGTTACAATACATAGTACAATACTCCTCACAAGTACTCAGTACTAGCTCCACCTGTACACACAAACTAGCTCAGATCTGAATCAATCACAGGTTCAAATCTCCTCCGCTGCTTGCCTTCCTCCACTGCGCAATCCTGCATGAGAATACTGATGAATGACACTAAATGTGTGATCCAAATTCGTATTCCCTTTGGTTATACCATGAAATTCTCATTGGAAATACTCAATCCATTGATTCTGCAAATCTCATGCACAACTATAGTCACAACTGACAGCTGTCTTGCCCTTTCACTCATCTCTAACACTTGTCTCCACTGAACTATCCATGCACTGAGTT
>APFE030298854.1:14128-25327 GCA_000404065.3 Pinus taeda
TTGTAATCGAGCTCTGCTCTATTGGAGGTTGCCCCCTCGAAGAGGCAAGTGAACATTTCTCTCTGAATAATAAAGTCATTGCCATTCTGTGTTCTCGGTCTCTTTTCTTCGCATATTATGTATTTGGGTATCTTTTGCAGGTTAAGAAGCATAACAAGATCCCTTGCAGGACATCTCAGCTCAACATCCATCCATAAAACAGCCAGCACCATCTCACGCCTCATATATTTCCCAAGTCATTCACAACATTTTGCCAATCTGCCCTAATTTCTGCGTTTTTCTCCATAAGCTCCTTTCTTGCCATTTGACCAAATCCAACCATCACGTTCATTCTTGATCTTACTTAACACGTTCTAGACACCTCAACACCTTCATCTAGCCTTCAGTTCCCCTTTCCCATCATTTTTCTGACTTTAAAACTCCAAAAATAGCTCTCTTCTTGCTCTTGTAGATCCTCCTGTAGATCCTCATGTACATCCCGTACAGCCTCTTGTAGAATTTCCTGTGAATGATTTTTCGAAGTTTTATCGCTTTGGAAGTCTTCATAAGGGTACTAGGGGCTTATTAGGACCTCTCTGCACCTTCCTCACCCTTTGCAAAAGCCAACTCCATCTTCCTTTTCCACCAAATCTCTGCACAATCACAACTAGATAAATCACAAGCATAATAATTTCACATAAAAACACTCAAAAGCACAAAAAGATGTTTTCTTCTCATTTCTTTTCAAAAGTAGCTTGAATAAATTCAATTTACCTTTTTAGTAGTCAATAGCACTCATTTCATTAGTTTCCATCTCTTTTCTTGCAAAAGTAGGGTTAATAGGTAAATTAGGGTTTGCTAGGGTTTGCGTTACATTTCAGTTTTCCTTCTCTTTCTGCAGACAGAATAGCCTCTGTAGCGTTAGCTTTCTGTCATCACAGTTAAAAGCTTCTTCTGAGAACTCATAGAAGTTGGCTTGAGCTCATTAGTGATCTTGCGCCAGCTGAGCAAGTGACAGCTTGCAGTAAGAGCTAGTACTTGTGCATACAGCACCGTCACTTCCAAGTTTTTTACGAACTATTGAGTTGACAAAAGTAAAGAAGGAATCCCCAGGAGTTGCAACATTATTGCTGCAATATTGGTGCTCTCCAAGTATCATTTTCTACCTTTTTGGGCTTGAGAGACGCAAATGTACAAAAAGGGACCATGTGGAGTTTTCTTTTCCATGTCTTTTTCAAATTCTTTAAATATGAAAAAGATACCAAGTTACCCCTTTGTTAGACTTGTTAAAACATTAAATGACATTAGATTCATCACCATGATGAATGTTAGCTTCTCTTTCCTAGGGCTGATTAAACTTACTAGGTTGAATTTTTCCGAAGGATGAACTTACAGTGCAAGCATATGCTATCCCCTTCAAGCTTGCGATAAAAAATAATTGGGGTACCTGCCAAAAATGGTGGGGGAAAATTTGGAAATTCTATCAATCGTGTCGACAACTCACTCTTGAACATGACACTTTCTACTTCATGTCGGGTTGGTATATCCTCCTTTTCATTTGACCTTCTTGGGTTGGGCCACTCATTTTTTCCTTCCATTAGATCTCTGCCACGTCATCATGACCACCAATCATATGGATCCAATAGTTGCCAAACTCTGGAATCGTGTCATCAATATGTTCAAGAGTCATTCCTTTTGTAGTTACACTTACTCCTAATTCTTTGTATCATCTGAAACCATTTACATCCCTTTGTCTCATGTTGATGATGTGGGATACATCATGGCCCTCCTTCGACACAGTCGCTTCCCATCAACTTCAGCTCATTATCTAGGAAGTTGGTCGAGAGACTCCCTTCCAGTACCTAAGAGCTTGCATGCCCTAATGGAAAGTTCTTCACACTTGATGACAAGTTCACATTATTGGATTTCGATCTGGTGATTTCACGGATGTTCAACATTAGTTCCTTTATTCACATTCCCTGAACTATGCTACCAGTACCTTGAGAGACATTGTCATTATTGGCAGTTTCTCTCCTGCTTGTTAATGGTTCACATCATTGACAGGTAATCAAGTGACTTCCTAGCATGTTCAACTTCAACACATTCATTCACGTGTTAGGATTTGTACTTTGATTAGGTCGTTTGGAGCGCAAGACCCTGGGCTAAGATTACACAAGTCCAGGTTGCGAGGTGATGTGACATTGTCATGTTGACATACATGTCTCTTTTAGATGGATGGCTGCAACCATACCATGAGTTGTTATATGTGATCCTTCTCATTATTGGATGGTTGCGACCATACCTTGGTTTCGTTATGATCTTTTCTACTAGATGGATATATCTACATGATTATTGTCTAGATGGATTCATGCATACCATGATTCATATATCATTATTCAGAGTTTTCAGTGATGTGTATGTATCTATGCTTTTTTGCAGGTTTTCTGATGACAGGCTGTAGTTCCCCACTTCCACTTGTAAAGCATTTCACCCCACTCTAGTTCAGCCTTCATGCTTTAGGGGGCATTTATTACACAACATTTTTTCACTGTCCCTATACTCCCCATCTACGATCTTGGAGGACCTCTACACTGTACCTGACATACTTTCCCTTCATGAAGAAACTCCCAGTATGTCCCTCTTCATGAGTAGAATAATTCCCCCTTACACCATTTCCCAAGAATCTGTCTTCTACCCCAATATACAAGACCGGTGCTACTGACCAATTTTCTCCTCGCATCGATTTACAGAGGTTAAAACTAGCCCTCACACTAATCAGAGTGATTGAGCCCTTTTCTAGTCATGTCGATCATATTTTGAAAGGTTTTTTAAATAAGGAGTTGAAGCTTCCATGTCTAGAAACTTCGTAACGGAAGTCTGGTAGATGGTTGGGCCAGATAGAGCCGAGGAAATCACTTTAGGTTCCTTTCCCCTATTACTATGGAACAACCTCAAGAGATAAGACCTTCTCCCATGATGAGAGGAACCATCTCCCATCCATCCATGCTCTACAAACATCTTTTTCCCAAACAAAAGTTAGTTGGAGTTTTGGAGCAAATTTGAATAATTAACAAGTCATCTATAGCTTGTAGCTTTATAGTGTATGCTTGAGGGAGAATAGTGTGATTTTGGTTTGGTTTGAGACTAGAGGGAAAGAGGCCTTAAAAATTCCATTGTTGGGGCTATCCATGAAGTGTTAGCAAAAGTGTGGGAACCCAGATATGTTGGAGGAGACCAGCAACATCAAGGCACTGTTGTAATCTCTTTCTGATTTATGTAAATGCAACTATTGATTGATTTCCTACATGAAATTTCATTTTACATCTTTATGGCTTAATGTTCCTTGACCTATTAAGTAGGTTGAATACAATATTGTATTCTATCACGTTTTTTGTTGTTGTTATTTTCTTATTTCAGGTATTCAAAGGGAGGAAACGGAAGATAGCTAGAGTGAGGAAGCAAGATCATCACCAAGTGGAATAGTGTTCTAAGAGGTAGGCCCTCTTAATTGATTCTAGCTTAAGGAGATTTTCCATAGATTGTTTGTTTGTGGCTAGACCCGCTCTCTCAGGCTAGAGGAATTGTTTGTGTCTGCACTGAGAATTTACCTGCACCACAAAGGGTGCATTCTGATTTGGATTGTAAGAAGGATATTGTGCACCTTGCATGCCTTGTAGGTATGGTTGAGGGCCTTGTGGCCTCCTTTGGTTAATTAAGCAAGGCTACTTCAAACCATCCCCCACCCCCTGTTATACATCCTTTAGGCTAGGAAGAGAGGTACATTTGTATGTTGCATGATTCTCCTCACAGACAAAGTAAAACTCTATGGTGTTTAGTGGACACTCATTTATGGGGTGACTCTTGGTACATCGAGGGAAAAGGATAGTTAGTGTCATTTCGGCTTCCTCTTTCTTCCTCTTAATCTGCATAGTATCCATATATAAGGTAAAAGTGTTCAACATCTCACTCTTTAGGTATTTTATCATGCTCCCTATCTCATGTTTCATGGTCAAGGTGGAGGGAGAAGAGTTGGCCAAGCCTTGATTGGACGTACCTCTCTTCCTTTCATCCCTATAATGATTATTAAACACTATTTTGATGTCATCATAGGTCATATGGTAAATATCTACACCATATGGCATATTTAGGGTCTCCATTACATCCTCCTTGATCCCTCGAAGGAGTAAAAGCTTGAGTGATTCAGGGTCAAGGGTACAGTTAGTCGTTCAATTGTAGAGTTAGAAAATTTCCTCATAATCTTATAATGACTCATATGGCCCTAGGGTCATCGTAAATATCTCTTCTTTTGTCTCCCTAGACCTACAATAATCCTTGTACTTCTCATTAAAGGATTTCTACATTTGTGCCAATGTAGTGATGTTGCCTCTAGGTAGGCTCATAAACTAGTGCAAGGATGCATCCTTTTATTGCATTAAACTTCACAAAGTTTCTAGTACCAAAATCAAAATGATTGATCTACCTGTGTATCACCTTTGACATGCACATCTCAATTGAATTTAAAGGATAAATTTCTTTGATGCTATAATATTACCCTAAAATCACAATGAATATTAATGCAAGGACGTTGCAACATGTTTCTCTATGAATTTTAGAGGAATGGAACCAAAATGTTGCTAAAAGAGGCCAATTACTATATAATTGGCCAATAACCACATTTTTGCCATGGAAGGAGGTGAAAATTTTGTGGCAATAGGGTCCATGAATTTATAGCAAAAAGGGCCATGTTTTTGTAGCGGAAACATGTAATGAAATTGCTCAGAAATGGGGCCACATTTTTCCTGAAATTGGATGACCAAATTGTGAAAAATAAATGTAACTTGATTTTGGAGGTAGGAAAACACATAGAAGAGAGCCCCTCAAATCTATAAAATAGGTCCACAAATTTTTTGTACCAAAGGCCATGAATATAGTAGAAGAGGGCACGATTTTGGATATGGAAATTGTCACGATTTTGTTGAGGAGTAATGTCACCAAATCATAGAGGAAATTCTTATGAAATCGCTAAAAAAAAAGCATGAAAATGCAGTGAAAATGCCCATAGAAGTTGCTATTTGAAGGATCACTAAATCAAAATCAAAATACCACAAAGTTGCAAAGAAAAGGATCTTGATTTTGGTGGAGAAATGAGATGTATTTTGAGGTTGAAAACAAACTTATAAAGAATGATAAGAGGGCATATTTGAATAGGGATATTCTTGTAAATGGTTTTGTGGGAATAAATTAGATGGCATGCAACCATTTCGAAATGGAAATCTATACAAATCCATGAAATCCATATTTGGTGTTTTATTTGAAATTTATAGTGAAACACATGTTTCCCCTATAAGTGATATTTTTTAGTAACTCGCTGAAGACTTGGAAATGAGAATAGTTACCAATGCACAAGTTCAACATGTATCTATGGAAAATGTTCCAAAATATGTGAGCAACAAAAGAAATATAAAGTAACATCAATATATGCTTAGCAAGCTAGAATATATCATGGAAAAATTATAGACTCATATTTTTATGACTAACCAGATTGTTGAGGCGAAAATCACAGTGGCAAGTGAATGATGGATTTATAAGGGGTTTTAGTTGTGCATGGGTAGCTATGAGATATCTATGAGTAGATTAAAAATATAACTAAGCAATATATTTATTTCAAAGACCTTGATGCTTCAAATGTTTTTGTATCTCTTGCAATGTAAGGTATCTTTAGTGGGTTTGAGGACACTAGAACACTATTGTATTTAATATGAGTTGGAAGCATAATGAATGTTGTTATTGATCCCATGTTTATGTTCACCCTTGGATTTGGTTTGAGCATTCCAGTTGTTACTATGGTTGTATCTAAATATCTTAATTCTCTCATTCTTCTTTGTAACTTAACCAAGAAAGTGATTCTTCTACTACCAAAGATTGAAGAACTAAAGTTTGATTGTTATTTGAAATCTGGTGGTATTTTTCTTGGAAGGACTATAGTTGTTCATATTACCTTGAGTATTGGTATGTCAATGGCTACTTTACAGGGTGTCATTCTTATGGATTCTCATCAAATTTTCCTTAAATTTTGGTTGGTTGTATCTCTGGTCACAGATTCCTTAGCACTTGCTAGTGATGATGTGGTTTCCAAAAGAATAATTCACCCATTTTTGTAAGCCTAAAACATGGTTCATCAATCATGGGCATGGGCGAAGGATGAAATGTTAATTCATAATGATGAGTTGGTTATTTTTGGAATTGAAATAAGGCTTGATGACATTGTAACTACCGTGATTACAAATAATGGAAAAATTCCTAACCAAGTTACACATTTGCATCTTATCCTTTAAATGCATACAAGGAAGTTCTATGACACATGAGATAACTTTGATATTCAATTCAAACTTGAGAGTTCCAAATAAAATGAACAAGTTACATACAAGAAGGTTCTATTTGTTTCTTTAGCTATTGGGTCTAGATGAGATTTGTTTTGTTTCTTGTATGAAATAAATTCTATTTAAAGTATTTCCAATAAGCTTTCATCTATCAAGGGGGTTAAATATTTCCACCCTCAGTAAACCTATTGACAAATTCTTCTCATTACTGAAGAGTACCTATGATATTCCTTTCTGTATCTGAGCTTTTCTTCTCACCATTCACCTAGATTTTACATGCTTGTGTGATGGGATAAAGGTTCTTATCTAAAGGAGACTGGTCTGTTGATCTAGTCCAAGTTTACTAGTAACTTAAACCCGTTATTACTCTAACATTTATTTGCCACAAAATTTTATATCTAGAATTTCAAGGTGTCCAAGTGGGGCATTAAGAGGTTATTTGGAATATTTATCATTTTGATAGTTTGGGGGATTACTCCCCATCGAACAAAAGCCAACATAGGGCATAAATTTAGGAGTATATTAGTCCTCCATAGATGCCTCGACATTCTTATCTTCCATTGAATGATCTCGATAGTTACTACAACTACCACGAGATTCTTCCTTTTATGTACACCTTTAGTTATGTTGGTCAAGCATTTTAGCAGATAGTAAGGTATGCTAATTATCTTATCACCCATAATATGCATAAGGATACATGTGTGATAATGGTACACTCTAGTATATCAACCCTCATAGGTAATAAATCATTGGACGGTGAGGGTGACCACATTCCATGGTTCCACCAATTCATTTGTTGATACTCCCTTCTATAAATCAGGTAGTTAGGAAACATTCTTTATATATGACATCTAACTCTCGTTTGCGATTCAAAAACTCTTGTATCGTCGATTTCCCAATAAGGGGAACCCAATGAATTTACTGATAGAGGCCTCCATAACCCCAATTTTTATTTTACGGACTTGTTCCATGTTACCATCGAAGTTATACGTTAAATCCAAAGCAATTTCAATGTCTGAACCTTCAAACTTCCCAAGAAATCCCAACTAGCCAACCTCGAAAAAACAATCCTATGTTGCAAAATTGACTTTGATATTCTCAAATATTTATGGTTAAATCTCGTTGATTGACCTTCCCATAATTATATGTTAGTAAATTCACAATGGAGGCTTAGCCTATGGACAATTGAAAGTCTATCACATATATCTTGTGTAAATGATTGGGATATTGGGTCATATTTGGGCCATATTCTTCACATGGTAGTTATGTGGTCTCATACTTTGGGCTACAAATTAGATGTCCTTGCATAGAAATCATTTTGGCCTTTAAAAATTAGATATATGGTAAAGCATATGATAAATCATATGACAGAACATATAATAAGGATGTATGGTTGTGTATGACAAGACCCATCATATGTTAACTATCATATGATATATAAATTCCTTTGTATATCGAATATATGGTGGACATATTTATAACCTTCCAAGTTCCTTAATATATGATGGGTGTAGCCATCAACCTTATATTGTCGCTAAGTTTCCCTTCTATATAAAAGCTTAACTTTATAATGCGTCAAATAAAGTGCATTAACTTTGTCATATTACCGAATGTTATTTGATCACTATTTTATATATGAAGAATAAAACTTCTACTAGTATTATTAGAATATGAATTCTTCAAACATCATTCCACAAATCTCAAATATTTAAGAGGGCCTACATGAATAGCTTATTGTAATTTGTTGAAAACGATTCTACAGTTGATGAGCCCCTGTATTATAACAATAATGTTGTAACTCCCAAGGATACCAACTTTAATTATCAATCCAAAGTTCATAAAAACCTAAGAGGTGATGACACTATGTGTGTTGCATGCAATGTGTCCTTCTTTCAATGATCTGATGCAATGAAGTGATTTAATATGCACATAAACCACTATGTTATAAGCATATATTAACTTTGTAGGGAAAGTAATTACTGAAATATAGCCTATTCTATTGCATAGAATAAAATGGCAAGAAAGAAACCCTAATCTAATTGCATTAAAATAAATGACAAAAGATTAAACTTGATCTATTTTGCAAAAAGGAAATGACAAAAAAATAAACCTAATCCATTTTAGAGAAAGTAAATTACAGGAAGATAAACCTAATCTATTTTGCATAAAATAGACCTCGTCTATTACAGGAAAGGAGAATAAAATTCTATTCTAGTTGCAAGAATAAAATCATATGCTCAAGAATGTTGAAGGTAAATCACTTTTATTCTATTTAGCTCATAACAGAAACAACATAACCTAGTTTTAAAATGAAACTATGGATATGAAAAAAAAGTTCCTAGGGATTCTCTGGTCTTCTCAAATCTATCTTCAAGGACTACGTCACATTGTGGGGTGATGAGGAATGAGAAACAATCTTTGGAGGCAATTTTAGAGTGGATTTGAAGAAATATGTGTGTTGCTACAGGATTGCTACAGGATGTATGTTTCTTGAGTTAGCCTTCTAAATTCTCAAGCTAATTTTGTTATTAATTTCAATATTTTTAAGCTTAAATCCAAGTGGAATTATCTCAAAATAAGTTCATTAACACGTGCTAAAATTCATTACAAATTCATTACTAAGACCATAAATTTTAGAATAGTGAACTATTAAGTTGATCTAAGTACCGAAATGTCTAAGTTGATCAAGTGCAAATGTGATGGGGTAAATTTTTTTATTAATTTGAATGTTTTTATAATTCAATATAAGCGGAATAAACTCACAATAATCTCATTAACATGTGCTAAAATTCAGCAGAAATTTGCTACTAAAACCATAAATTCCATAATTGTGAGTTAGTAAACCAATCCATGTAACTCAATGATGAATGTGAATTTGCAGAGCTATTCTAAGGATACATCATACTTTTAATTATGTAAATGACTAGCAAAACAACTTCAATCATTTAACTGGTCTAACATACAACAAATGAGGGATGAATACTAAATTTAGAAATAGGAAATGCAAGAATACAATATGTTAAGTGAACAAGAAATGCAAAGAAGATAAAGAAAATGTACAACAGGACTATGAGGCTTCTCGGATGGTCAAGCCCAAGGATACTCATAATCATATGAAGGAAACCAATCCTTAGGAGATGAAAATGAAACCAACACTCATTGCTAGAATCAATTCAAGTACATTCCTTCTGGAAATGAAAGTAGAACTGCTAAATAACAAGTTTTCTTCACAAGAAGACTAACAAATACATGCCCCTAGAGGTTAATTCGAATTGGTACTTATGCAAATTGATGGGGAAGAAGCCTCCTCAAAAGGAGGTAGCTTCCCCTCCAAAATCCCTCAAAAGTGGATTTGGTTCATGACAATAGGAATATTTATTAAATATTGAGTTTTGGCCTCCTCTGTAGTAGGAACACATCTATAGATTTTCTCAGTCAGCATATCTTTAGAATTTACTCAATATTTTTTCAATATTATGTAAAATAAATAATATTAGGTACATAATAATAAATTATCTCTAATTATTCCTAACAAAATATTGAAGCTAAGAAAATATTATTAAGTGTAGAAGGAGAGATTTAATATAGCCTTTATGTGCCTAGGAAAGGTTATATGGACCTTATTCTACACCTAACTGAGAGGCCCATCTTAACCCCTATTGAAACTATTAGTTAGCCTTTGAGAAATCTATTTATCCTTCTTTCCTTGTTGTTCTTCATGTATTCCTCTTACAAATGTTCTCACATCCCATACAGATGTGGATGTAGCTTCCCCTGCTAGATGGAAGCTTGCATGCTCTTCAATGTCTTCCTTTTCCTTTGGCTCAACCTGTATTTATGTTTTTTTCTATATTTTCTTCTGAAGCTTTATTTTATTCATCCATTTCAATGTTAGCTTCTTCTTCTACTAAATTATCCTTCCATGGCTTCAATAAACTTTTATCAAAGTTAAACAGGGATTTTTTGTTTTATGATATAGGATCATAATGTTTCTTGTGCAATGGAGGTTATTGACAAATGATTGGAAATTTTGTTCTATAATGCTGAGGGGAAATAAAAAATAAAAATGTAGCTCAATATACTCTATTATTTAATCCCACCATATTTATGACATAAATACTCAGTAATTCCCTTATCTCCGCTACCGAAATTTAAAATTGTGGAAATTACAAGGTATTCTTCCAAGGTTTGAAAGAGTTTTTCGAGTCTTTATATCAAATTGTGGTGAGGAAAATTAAAACTTACCCTCTCCTTGATGATTTCCCTCTATTCCTTAGGGTTGGATGGAAAATTTGTCCAAAATTGACCTTCCTATAGCATCCTATGACTTTCTTGTAGAACTAATTTGCAAACCCTATAGCTTCCTATAGTGGCCTATGAATTTCCTATAACACCAGTTTGTAGACCCTGTAGCTTCCTATGTGTTGAGATATATAACTAGGTTCAATATACATAATGACATATGTATTCATGATTTTATGTATTTGATGTAATGATAAAAATAAATTTATTTTTGTTGATCTTAAGGCATGGGTTTCAAGCTCAAGGAAATTTATTTTTAGGTCAAGCACCCATTGAGTGCTTCTAGGTTTGTCATAAAGTCAAGAATGTCATTTTCATGTATGAAAGACTCTTCTTGGACATGTTACATATTGCAGAAATAATTTATTTGAGTCAAATTAGAGTCAAATTACCCTCCAATACCATGTCAAATGTTCAAGCATCAAGTTAGCCTTATGAAGCAACTAGTCAGCCTAAAATCATGTGTCGAGAAGCCTATATATAGAGCCATCACCCATACTGTTGGAAATAATACTGAGGGGGGGGGGGGGGAATCAGT
>APFE030298854.1:25598-42950 GCA_000404065.3 Pinus taeda
GTGCATTAGAACCATATAAACAGTAACCAGGTGCAGTAAAACAGAATAGACAATCACACACACATGAACACAAGATATAAGGTGGAAACCTAATGTGGGTGAAAACCACCTGCTGCAATCATCTTTATCTTCTTTTTAATAAGAAACTTCTTTTTACAATTTTTGTGTTGGTGTAGTCTTATACCAATACGTAGGCTTCTACCTGCAGAAGGCTACAACCTTCTCTTTTCTTCCAAGGACCATGTTTCATAAATTTCTAGACTGGATCCATCAATAACATCATTCAAACGTCAAATACATCTGCATCAATCAATCTCCTTTGCACCAACCACAACTGAATCAATCAATCACTTTTTAGAATGTTGTAACCAAAATACAGTAACTAGAAACAATAACCAGAACCTAGAACATTGTAACAACAAACAGAAGTAGCTAAAGCATATTTTATGAGGTATACACTACTTCACTGTGTCAAACCTGCATACATACACTGTTTTCTCAAGGCGAAACTGTGTATAGATCTGCAAATCAAATTTAAGATGTATATGTCATTTTGATATGCAGAACCAGCGTGTATACGCACCTTTGCTAAGGTGAACTTGTGTACAGATCTATAAATGATGATTTAAACTTTACAACAATTCCAGACATCAGTTATACCCAGATCATCATACAACATGTAACAGTTATTTAGATAAAAGATCAAAACCACACAAAGATACTTCTTTTCAAGCCTTAAAATCTTGACCCATTATTAGATCCTATCCTTCATCAAGCGCTAAGGTCCATCCTTGATTCAGATGCAGCTGTGAACCATAACCCAATAACCTGTATTCTAGATCTTGCTCTTCATTAGATATTCAATTCATGAGTTCCTTTGCCTAATGATCTTCTCCTCCTTTTATAGTCTTAGGCCTTACTCAATACCATGGACTAAAACCACTTAGAACCAGTACCTTGAACCAAATACCTGGGGTCAACACTTCAGACAGGATACCTTGGACCAATACCATGGACCAAATACCACGGACCAAAACTAAGTTTTCTAACATGTACGTGCCTTTCATTTCATGAAAGTGCGTGTGTACGCTATACGTGCCTTTTGGTCTGAGAACCCACATGTACACGTGGCTTAGTCAATGGAGAGCCTGTGTATACCTCTTTTTCTTCATTTTGTGAGTCTGAACTATGATTTGTCATCTGAGTGAGTTGCCATCAAGGACAACACCTGTGTCATAGTGCCAAATCTATGTCATAATGCCAACAATCTCCCCCTTTAGACTTGATGGAAACCCCAAGTCACTCTCCCCCTTTGTCATCAAGGGAAAAGGGTTATGCTCCCCTTGAGTACATGCTAAATTCTCTGATATGTTGAAGTGTGTTGATTGAGCTCCATGCTCGAGTCCATGCTCTCCCTAAATATAAGAAAGGTTTGCAAAAATATGACTCTTTAGATACATCATAAATGACCTTCCTATCACCAATGACTCATACATACATCCATCTCCCAACCAAGTGGGGATATACCAAGTTTGACTCATCCACCCAACCAAGTGGGTATATACCAAATGATTATACATGTCAAAACAAGAGCATTGCATCATCCATCCCATGCATAGTGGGGAAACAAAATAGGTTGTTTCATGACCTTGACATTAGAAGATATACATGACATAGAGACCAAATATCTAAAATAAGACTATGATAGTTATCAGAAACTATCATCAGCAGCATCTGTCAATCACCATCCAGACCAGCAACCATGATCTCCCCCTGAACTTGTTCCACCTGAATAAAAAACAACTGTGAATTTGTACCAAGATCTTCTAAGATAATGTCAATAATGCATTATTAGAAGTATATGCTCCCCCTGAACTTGTGATGATCACTATCAGACCCATATCAGACTCCTTTCATCCTGAGTCTAGCCCACTGTTTTTCTTCAAATGAACAGATACGTGACTGTATCCACAGAAACCTGTGTATGTAAGTGGATACGCTTCATGAAACTCGCGTATAACCACTTTTCTCTGAAACAGATAAGTTTCAACAGCAAGATGATGCATCAACTACTCCTAACTTCTGTCTGAGATATTCAAATGTCTCTCTGGGTAGCGGTTTGGTGAATATATCAGCAACCTATTCTTTGGAGGGAACAGACTCCAATTTGACCTGTTCAAGCACTTGTTCATGTAGAAAATGATATGTGATAGGTATGTGCTTGGTCTTGGAATGCATGACTAGATTCTTTGAAATACTGATTGCACTTGTATTATCACATAGAATGGAGATGGGTGGAGTACATGTGATCTGAATGTCTTGCAATGTTTGCATCATCCAAAGGAGTTGTGTGTAGCAAGATGCAATAGCCACATATTCTGCTTCAGCTATAGATAATGCAATTGAACTTTGTTTCTTGCTAAACCAAGACACTAATATGGAACCCATATAGAAGGCACCACCACTAGTTCTTTTTCTGTCGTCAACGCTTCCTGTCCAATCTGCATTTGTGTATGCATGAAGTGTAAGATTTGTATCTCTAGGATACCATAAACCAAAATTCTATGTTCCTTGAAGATATTTGAAAATCCTTTTGACTACCTTAAGGTGTGATTCCTTTGGATTGACTTGGAATCTTCCAACTATTGCTATTGCATGCATGATGTCTGGTCAGGAACCTGTTAAATAAAGCAGGCTGCCAATCATGGATCTATAGGTTGGTTGATGTACTATTTCTCATTCATCATTTGAGCTGAGACTGCATCCTATTACCATAGGGGCACATACTGGCTTAGAATTTTCCATGCCATATTTTTTCAAGATCTTCTTGAGATACTTGGTTTGTGATAGAAAAATACCATCCTTATTTTGTTGAACTTCTATGTGAGATCACCAAGCAGCGACATTTCAAATTCTTGCTGCATTACCAAAGAAAAGTTTTGACTCATGGATTCTTCATTGCTACCAAAAATGATATCATCAACATACACAACAAGTACTAGCAATTTATTATTGTCAATCTTTGTATATAGATTTCTATCAGCTGATCCTTTTGTAAAACCTTGTTGATGGAGGTATTTGTCAAGATGGTAATACCAGGCCCTTGGAGCTTGTTTTAGACCATAGAGAGCCTTTCTGAGTTTGCATACAAGTTTTGGATCATTTCTAAGGATGAATCCGTCTGCTTGCCCAATATATACTTCTTCTTCTAAGTCCCCATTAAGAAAGGTAAATTTTACATCCATTTGGTATACTTTGAATTTCTGAAAACTAGAAAGACCAAGGAACATTCTTATGGCTTCAAGTCTAGCAACAGGTGCAAAAGTTTCTTCAAAATCTATACCTTCTTGTTTAGCATATCCTTTACAAACAAGTCTGGCCTTGTTTCTAATAACTTCACCATTTTCATTCAACTTGTTTTTGAATATCCATTTGGTTCCTATGATATTCTTATCATGACGTCTATGAACTAATTCCCAATTATTATTCTTTTTAATTTTCTCAAGTTCTTTATTCATGGCCTTGACCCAACATTCATCTTTGCATGCTTCATTTACATTTTGAGGTTCGATGGAGGAAAGCAATGCTAGATAGCTTGAAGCTTCTATAATAGTTCTTCTTGTCTACACACTTGCCTCTTTCTATCCCAAAATTTGAGTCTCTAGATGATTTTTCTGAACATACCTGGATGGAGTCTTTTCTTCTCCCATTATCTATTCTTCTGGTGCTTCATTGGTTTCTTCTTCAGAATTAGTCTGATTTGATGTGGAAGGATAATCCTCATCTTCTCCACAATCTTCAGTTTTTACCTGCTTTGCATTTTTGCATGCTTCATCAACCACAACATCAATACTTTCAATCATTTTCCCAACTCTTTTATTATATCACCTATATCCTTTACTTCGGGAAGAGTAACTAAGGAGAATGCCTTCATCTGCTCTGGGTTCAAACTTGCCAAGTTTTTCATCGGTCCTTTTGATGTAACATTTGCTTCCAAAAACCTTGAAGTATTTTATGGTAGGAATCTTACCATACCAAAGTTCATGTGGAGTTTGAGTGTTGTTTACCTGAACATTTGTTTTGTTGAGAATAGTGATGACAACAAATGTAGCTTCACCCCAGAAGGTTGCAGGAGTTCCAGACTCATCTAGAATAGCACGAGCCATTTGTTGAACAGTTTTGTTCATCCTTTCTACCACTCCATTTTGCCGAGGAGTCCTTGCAGTGGAGAATTTCCTTTTTATTCCATGTTCTTCACAAAAGTCAAAGAATTCATTCGAGGTAAATTCCCCTCCTCGATGAGATCTGAGACATTTGATTTTGCGATTTGATTCATTTTCAACTAGGGCTTTGATGGCTTTGAATTTTTCAAATGCTTCATCTTATGCTTTAGAAGCCCTATCCAACACATTTCGGAAAAATCATTAATGAACAATATAAAATATTCCTCTCCACCAGGTGACTTTTTCCTTGATGGACCACATAAATTAGTATGAACAAGTTAAAGAGGCTTACTAGCTAATCCTTCCTTTTCAGGGAATTGCGACTTGGTTTTCTTACCAAATTGACATGATTTTCATATTGTATTTTCTTGAATGCTGATACCAGGAAGATCACGAACAACCTGGAATTTGCTTGCTTTTCTTATTTTAGAGAAACTTAGATGTCCAATCTTCTGTGCCATAGCCAGTGTTCATCATTTTCACTTAGATAGCACTATTGTTGTCCTCCCTTGAGTATATATAAGTTGTTTTGAGTTCTTATACCTTTGATCATGGTTTTTCCTATATCAAGCTCATGAACAACACATCCATTTGATTGAAATACTACTTCATTTCCTTGATCACACATTTGATTGACACTCAACAAGTTATGCTTTAGACCATCAACATACATAACATTCCCAACTTTAACTTTTTCATTTAAAAGAATAGAACCTTTACCTTTTATGACAGCAGGAGTTTCATTTCCAAATGAGACCTTATTTTCCTTTTCTAAGGCATTATATGACTGAAGTTTTTCTTTAACACCTATCATGTGTTTCGAGCATCCACTGTTGATGTACCACTGATTTTCTTGTCCTTATACATACAGGGCTATAGCACATCTTTTTGTTTGTGGTTCTTTCTTTCTCCATATTTTGGAATTAATGAAGTTTTCTCCTTCTGAGATGTTTGTCGAAATTTAATTTTGCATTCAGATTCTTCGTGACCAAAGTTGTTGCAGATAGGGCATTCTATTTCATTTTCAAGAAGAGAAAAGTTATTGCAGGTCCATTTCATGATCCCCATCACATTCCTTTGATTTCGTGATTCTCTGGTCATGATGGTCTTGTAAGCAACACATTGAGTAGCTTTGTGTCCAAAGTTATGACATGAAAAACATTGGCCATTAAAGAAGTTCCTATGATTATCGAATCTACTGACCTGGTGATTGTAGTTGCTATTGATATTCATTCTTGAAGCAGAATGAGTATGATTTACCTGAGATTTGTAGCTTATGTTCATCCTTGAAGTAAATTGAGTCTGATTTACCTAGTGATTTGCTTTTTTCCTCTACTGTCATTTGTCAAATTTTTCACTGCTGTTTGTTGCATCAAGATAGCTTTTAGTGGAGGTTGACGGCTTCTGTGCTTGGGATGCTTCTTCGGTATATCCAAGACTTGTCTTTATCAGAGGAGAATGCTACACTTTGATAATTCCATTTAAGGTTTACAATCCTTTAGTAAATCTAAGATTGAGAACTTTTGTTTTCTCAATATCCTTTCTTAGACCCACAATTTCACATTATTGTTTTTCATTATGTTTCTCTCTTTCAGCAAGTTGGAATATCAGAGTATCTATAATCATATTATTTTATTTTAAACATATTTTGAGTTTAGATATTTCTTCATAAAGGTCATCTTCATTTAAAGCATCCAAGAAATCATCATCTTCAAAATCCAGTAGAAGTCTATAGTCATTACTATTTTCATCTTCATCATTATTTGATAAACCATCGCTATCTTCATGAGTATAGTAGCTCTTCTTACTTACACTTTGTTTTCTATTCCATTTTTCTAATTCCTTACCTTTATCAAGGTTATCTTTATGAGGACATTTGGCAACATAATAATCGACTCTTCCACTAGAAAAACATTTGAAAGGTAGTTTACCTCTGAATCTCTAGGAACCCCGTTGAAGGTTCTTGACAAAGTTTGCTTCTTCCTCTCCTTCTAAAATATGTCCTAATTCATTGAGTTATTATCTTCCTAAAGCTTTGAATGTGGCTTCTCTCATATCTGATGGACCTCCTTTTCTCATTTTGAAAGCAATTAAGATTCCGTGCAGTTGTGTCATAGTAATAGTCTAAAGATCCTGCTTTTCTTCTATAGCATATACTTCTGATTCAAACTTAGTAGACAAGGATCTTAAAACCTTTTCAACTAAAGTAACTTCTTTTTATCTCTTCACCCAAGTTCTTCATGCAATTAACAATCTCATCTATACATAAGAAGTAACTAGCAATACTTTCATCATTGTGCATTTTGAGAGTTTCATATTGAATTCTGGGAGATTGAAGTTTTACACGTTTTACCTAATTGTCTCCTTCATAGCTTAGAATGATCTTCTCCCATATTTCTTTGGCGGTTTTGAGCTGCATAACTTTGACAAATTCTAATTGTGGCAGACTCCCCAATAATGTATTGACAGCCTTGACATTGGTTTCATATTTCTTTTTACCTGTCGTATCTATAGGAATTGCTGATGGAAATGTATATCCTCCTTCCACAATTTCCCAGACATCTATTCCAAGAGATTGAAGATAGGTTGTAGCACTTACCTTCCAATAAATGAAGTTTCTCCCATCAAAGATTAGTGGTCTAATGGATCCCTCTATTTCGTAGTTACTCATGATGATAGATATTCCTTCAAGTGATCAAGTTCTTCTGAAGGACCTGCTCCGTACAATTGTTTGAATCATTTAAGAGGTGGGGGGGGGTGGGGGTGGTGAATTGTTATTGCAAGTCAATAATATTTCATTTCCATACTTAGATTCATATACGCTACTTCAGTTAATGGAACTTGCATGTATATGTAACTTTTCTTAAGGCAACTAGCATATATCCTGCAAACTTATGATTCAATTAATTTTTCATATGTTAATATTTAATCAATGCATCAGAACCATATAAACAGTAACCAGGTGCAGTAAAATAGAATAGACAATCACACACACATGAACACAAGATATAAGGTGGAAACCTAATGTGGGTGAAAACCACCTACTGCAATCGTCTCTATCTTCTTTTTAATAAGAAACTTCTTTTTACAATTTTGGTACTGGTGCAGTCTTATACCAGTACGAAAGCTTCTATCTACAAAAGGCTACAACCTTCTCTCATTCTCCAGATTCTCCTGGAAGGGAGCTACAACCCCCTAGCTCTTGTACTAGCTGATATGATTACTAGTGCGTAGGTGTCGACCTACAGAAGGCTACAACCTTCTCTTTTATTCCAGGGACCACGTTTCATAAATTTTCAGACTGGATCCATCAATAACATCATTCAAACATCAAATACATTTGCATCAATCAATCTCCTTTGCACCAACCACAACTGAATCAATCTATCACTTTTTAGAATGTTGTAACCAGAATACAGTAACTAGAAATAGTAACCAGAACCCATAACACTGTAACAGCAAATAGAAGTAGCTAAAGCATATTTTCTGACATATACACTACTTCACTTGTTGAACCTATGTACATACATTGTTTTCTCAAGGCGAACTTGCATATAGATCTGCAAATCAAATTTAAGATGTATACGCCATTTTGATATGCAAAACCAACATGTATACGCGCCTCTTCTAAGGTGAACCTGCGTATAGATTTGTAAATGATGATTTAAACTTTACAACAATTCCAGACATTGACCATACCTAGATCATCATACAACATGTGCCAGTTATTCAGGTAAAATATCAAAACTGCACAATGATACTTCTCTTCAAGCCTGAAGATCTTGACCCATTATTAGATCGTATCCTTAATCAAGTGCTAAGGTCCATCCTTGATTCAGATCGAGATGTGCACCATAACCCAATAACTTGTATTCTAGATCTTTCTCTTCATTAGATATTCAATTCATGAGTGCCTTTGCCTAATGATCTTCTCCACCTTTTATAGTCTTAGGCCTTAAACAATACCACGGACCAAAACCACTTAGAAAAAATACCTTGGACCAAATATCTGGGGTCAACACTTCGGACAAGATACCTTGGACCAATACCATGGATCAAAATAGCATGGACCAAATACCACGGACCAAAACTAAGTTTTCCAACATGTACGTGCCTTTCCTTCCATGAAAGTGCATGCGTATGCTATATGCACCTTTTGGTTTGCGAACCCGTGTGTACACGTCGCTTGGTCAATGGAGAACCTGTGTATACCTCTTTTTCTTCATTTTGTGAGTTTGAAATATGAACTGTCATCTGAGTGAGTTGCCATCAAGGACAACACTTGTGTCATAGTGCCAAATCTGTGTCATAGTGCCAACACATACTTGAAGGATACTCATACAAGCACAAGAAATTTTGATCAAGGGACAAGGAGAAGCCTCATATCCTAGAAAAGGAAGTAAAAGGAATAACCAAATTGCTTGTGTGTGCTTTAGGGTGAAAATATCTCACATGTGCAAGGAATATTGGGTACTATTTGTTGCTTTAGAAGCCAAGTTAATACAATCATCGAAGAGGGCAAAAACAAGGAGGAAGTTAAGATACCTTTCAACGTGAATTGCAAAAGGAGGAGTCACTATCCAAGAAAAGAGAAATTCAAGGGATAAATATTTCTCTATCTCTCACACGTGTTGCAACTAGAGTTTCTGAAGAGGTCAAAATTTCATAGGCATGTAAGAGGCCAAAATTCCAGAAGAGACGAAAACATAGGTACAGAAGTTAGTTTGATGAGCATTGACTTGCAGAAGAAGAGTTTTTCAAGGAATCCTTGTGACTTAGTCTTGGGGAGGTTCTTAGGTCAAGGTTCTTGGTATTTGAATTCATCAATTGAAGATTCTATAAGAAGAAGAATTCAGTGGGTTTTCCTCTCAATATTGGAGAGGTTTTGGTCATGGATAATAGCCTATATCTGGTGTCCTTTGTCTCATTTTTCATTATTTTTTGGTAACTAATTCATGAAAATAACCCAATAATAATCAATCTAAAGAACAATATAATCAATAAAAGTAACAAGTCTTCAAAAGTAGTTATCATGGAAAGAGAAATCACTTACATTTGTTTCCCCTAGATTTCTCAACATGGTATTAGAGATAAGGTGAAAAAGTCAAGGAAGGGCATATTAACAAAGGAAATTCAAGGACCGAAGTTCTAAGAATATTATCAACAGAATCAAATCATCAAGAATATCCTCTCATCTTCAAGGAATTTCAAGGACAAGGATCAGATCATCACCTTGAAGGAAGTCAAAACCTTAGTTCGTTCAAAGAATGCATCTACAATTGGAACATTTTTGGGATTTTCAATCAATCATCACCTCAAAGAAGGAGACCTAATTAGAATCATCTTGAATTCCACTCATCCCTCTCCTTTTGTCCAAGATCACTTTTGAAGAAAGAAATCTTCATCAAAAAGAAATCTTATATTACCAATATCATAAAAAATCGAGAAGATAGCACGTTAAAGAGGAGTATCTTCACAAGTAAATACATTTATGTCTACATCTTAATCTATCAAAATGTATTATTTTGAGGGAAGCAATAAGTTGGTTGAGGCTTCAAAATTTCTTGAATGGAAGAAAAGGACATACCTGAACCTCATAGAAAATGAAGTCATGGAACATGTTAAGGGCTTAATCACTAAACCTTCAAAGGGAGAAGCTCAATCTCATGAAAAATTCATGAAAGGGGAAGTAAGGGCTCAAAGTATTCTCATATAATCTATCAAGGACCCCCTCATTCCCTGTGTATCAAAATTGAAAACATCAAAAGAAATATATGACAAACTAGTAGAATTTTTCTTTGTAAGCACTAGAGGAGAAGTGATCTCATTAACGCAAGAACTCTACAATATGAAGATACCAAAAGAAGAAGGAATAGCCTCATACTGTATGAGGGTTTCTGAAATAAGGGACCAACTACTAGAGTTGGGAGAGATAATGTCTGACAAGGAAATGACTACTATAGTACTCAATGCACTACTAGAGGAATGAGGTAACTTAACATCAAGAATTTATGGGAAGAAATAATCTATTTCATTCAATGTTATATGTTCATTATGAAAAATATTAGAAACTAGGTTGAAAGAAAAAAGTATGTAGGATGAAATGAGAAAACTCAAGCATATTCTTCGATGGTGAAGAGGAAAGGAAAGTTTGGTAAATTTTGTCCTCAGAAATGAAAGAAGAATATCATGAAGGTTCAATTCTATGGATGTCAAGAATATGGGTATTACAAGTGATATTTTCCCAAAATCAAGAAGGACAACATCAAACGAGGAAGAGAAGAAGCCCATGTCACCGAAGAAGTGGAAGAAGGTGAAAAGAAGAAATCTAGGAAGGAAGAAATAAAATATCTCTACTATGATTGAGATAAGTCTTATCCACCTAGTTCTTTTCAGTTCTTGTAAAATATGGCTATCATGGTAGGAATCATTAGAAGCATGATAGGATGCATCATTTTAGGAGATGGCATCATAGGATCATACGACTGAAGCAAGATCTCAAGACATCATCATAAAAATCTTGAAATATAGTTGAAGTAGAATTCTATGACAATCATCATTAGAAGGAAATAGCTCTTGGGAACCTCATTAGAAGCATAAGTAGTACTTATGGGTAGGAGGAATTCATCTAGTATAGATCTCATCATACATCATTAGAAAGGATAATTTGCAAGATTAGGATAATTAGGATCGTCTGTTCAAATACTCATTAGAAGATTCATCTCTTGAAAATCTAGGAATTCCAATTGGATGGGATTCATTTTTTAGAAGCGTGATGTTATGATGATAAAGAAATGTAGCAACCCAAACATGATAGAAGCACTTTCAATCAAGGATAGGAAGTTTCTAAATGAAGATAACCTAAGAAGGAAAAAGGTACGTATGAATATGTTAAATAAGTCAACTCATGTCATTATATAGTTGCAAATAGTAAGGATGCATACTCTACCTCATGAGAAATATTAAGGGAGAAGGATCTATTTCTTTGAAAGGGTGCATAAAGGCATCATTCACATATTAACTAAATGAAATCAACATAATATTTCCTCATATGAAACATGAGGTGGTTGACAAAAATGAATTAACTAGGTTGGGAGTTCCTAGGAAGTAATATGTGAATAAAGAGAAAATAAGAGAGTGTGAAATATGCAATTATGGAGAAGGAAATCAACATCCTATGTCTAGAAGAATTGGCCATGATATCTCCATGGGAAATATATGAAGCCCTTGGAAAAGTTTGAAAAGAAATAATACCCTTGAAAAATTAATATCTTGGATATGTGTCAACATGAATCCAGGATATTGACGTTGCAACAAGAAGATGTCATGATGAAGGGCCATCACTAAAGTTAATTTTTTATTCTATGTTCATTTTTTATTTTTCAAATAATTTCTAAATGGGCTAATACAGGGCTACCTAAAGAGAAGTGTGAATGTCATATACAACTGACACTTATGTGGAAGGATGGAATATCGTGAACGAGACATAATGTGAAAAAGGTAGTTGTATGAGGAAAATCCATATATGATCCAATTAATCACTCTCCAAGGAAAAGAAGGATGACATGACTGCCCTTGTTTAAGAAGGAAAGTGATGGATGATTGATGTCATACATAGAATTACTAAATATGAAGTCTCCATAATATTAGAAATGAAATTCGTGAAATCAAATGAATGATATATAAAAACATTTGAAGGCCTTGTTATCACTCATAAGTTTTCACTAGAAGTTATCAAAAGAAGGAATAATCTGAGGTAACCACAAACCAAATCTTTTCGACTCAGGTTCTAGCCAACCTAAGTCCAGAGAGGGCTCTTTCTTTATAATTTAACTTTGTTTCTATTATATTTTAGGTTAGTTCTTAAAGTTCATGAGGATTTTGATTTTGATTGAAAGTTGGGTGGTGGAATTCTTGGAAAAAATGGATAGAGTTAGGTCTTTAAGCCATTGGGCTATGGAGTCAATCAAAGGATAGCTTAACTGGATCATATCATTAAAGGGATTGTTCACAGAGTAGGCTAGCAAAGCAAAAGACAAATCTTCAAAGGGCTGATGGATGGAATGATTCTAACCAGGGTAAAAGGGAAATGAAGAATCTTTAGACCGAGATCAGAATGACGAACAGAGGGTGATCATCAAAAAATAGCAATTAAGAATCCTTTGCTACATAGACCACAAAGAGAAACTATGGAAGTAAGGGATCATTTAAGAATTCCCTAACTAATATAGTTTAGAAGAAAACATTAAGAAGGTAAATAGTCAAAACAGAGTGCATTAAAGCAAGTTCTGAAATATTATTCATAGTTTACCATTCAAATTTCATAGAAAACACATATGATTATTAATAAACATAAGGAAAAACAATAATACACATGAGAGAATACTTATTTGATTTTCTCTTTACACAAGAATCCTGTAAAATGTCTGAACTTTATTCCATGATCCAGCAAGCCAATCCATTCTTGATATAATAGCACTTTGATTTTAGATACAAGTCTACAAAAATGTCTTTGAATCCACCCTAAATACTTCGAAATGTGAAGTATTTATAGAAAAAAATATTACAAAATATCTCATAACAGTTTGAGATTTAATTAAGGAAATAAAAATATCTTCAAGCATGAGATAGAGACAAGTGGAAAAATGCATCATGTTGTCCCTCTTATTATGGTAGTGCTGGCTGTTGCAGTTGAACTTGAGCCCTTTTAAGCTGGCTAATATGTGTACACTAGAATCATCTTTATCTTTAGTCTTTTGCTGATACTCTTTAACCTACTACTCTTTGACCTTGTTTACCTATTTCATTTGGCTTCCATTCAAATTTGTTGTGGTAACTTATAGTAAATTTGTAATTTTTTCCCACCATTCATCCTCAGGTAACTTTACTTTCAGTATCCTTCTATATATCTCATCTTCCTCAGTGTACTTGGAAAAATTTGGCTTGGTGACAAATAGATGTTTCACCTCATGTTCCAGAAAGAATATATCTTCTAAAGTATCATACAATACTTTCCCTATTGGCAAGGCCTTGATACCTGAAGTGCTTGCTTGATCCTTGGCCAACTTTCTTAATCTATCAGTGTATTCCAATTGGGTCATAAGTTTATCATGAATGACCATAGGACTTGGAAGGCCTTTATCTCTCAAAATTTGAAACTTTGCCATGAATCTGTCAATGCCCACCTGCATGTTATGGCATTTTTCCTCCTGGTTAAGCATAAGGTTTCTTTTGGAAAGAACCTTTTTGACTTCAATGATGGCTTCAGTTCTATCTTCTACACCCATCTCATTAAGTTCATGCATGTTCTTTTTGTTCAAGAAGTGGATGAGTCGATTAGCATCCTCAGGCTGGTCTCCTAAGTCTTCCTTTACCTTTTGAATTGCTTCGGTGGCCACTTTCACCAGTTCTGTTTGCTCAAATATTACTTGAATTGATGGCCAAATATCATTGAAAAAGTCAATGATATTGACCCAGAGCATCTCCTTATTCTGTCCTAGTGGCTTTTGTAGAGTTAGATATTTTTCTAGGACCTTAATCTTCTCACCTATCCTTAGGGCTTTCTGTGTTTCTTCTCTCTGCTGAATCTGGGAAAGTTTGTAGTCAGTCTCTAAGGTTGCCACTTTTTCCTTAAGCCTTTTAAGTTATGTTACCTGGATGGACATTTCCTCCATGGCTTCCACTAACTCTGCTACCTTTTATGTTGACGCACCTACTATTGTAGACTCTATTGTGACTAGTAGTGCTATGGTAGGTGGAGTTGTTGGTGCCAAAGATGCTACTAGTGTTGAGGGAACTGTAGTTGTTATTGTGGGAATGGCAGTTGTAGAAGTGGTGGCCAGTTCAGTTTGTTTGGACTAAATCAATGTTTCCAATTCTTTCTCTGTTTCTTTCAATTGGTCATTTAGCTTTAGGACCAAGTCTATAATCTCTTCTTGTCCTTTTTGGATCTCTAGGATTTCTGTTGTCTGTGGGTGATGTAGTGGTGGAATCTTAAGTTGCTTCTTCAAAGCAGCTATGTCATCATTTTTCTTCTTGATCAGTCTTTCAGTGGCCTTCACATCTTTGGGATCATGTCCCAACTCAATGATTAAGTTCTCTAAGGAATTGATTGTTGTGTCTTTTTCCTGTGAAGAGGCCTTTTGCAATTGGAATTGAGCTGATATGTTATTTAGGGAATTTTGCAATTGGTGAGCTACGATGGCTTTCCCTGTCAAGATGGAGTAAATCCTCTCTCATGTTTGTTTGTGCAACTCATTCTGGTCAATAGGATGTATGTCCTTTGCCAGCACTTTGAAATCTATATTTTTGAAGTCAGTTGTTGTTCTTGGTTGCTGAGTGGTAGGTTTGAAAAATGTCATTTTCATCTTGCCTACTTTAACATCATAGGCTGACATGATCCTTGTCTGGTTTGTAGGTGCCATCTTTAAGTATTTTGCATAAGCCTAGGCTTTTAGCCTCTCATTCCTGGCCTTTATATATTTGTACCTTTCTCTTATGTCTTGATCCCTATTAGCTTGCATCCTAAAGGAGGACACTTCAACACTCTGTTGCCTTTCCAACATATGAGTATGTGATGTGGAAGGTTCTAGTGTGCCCCCAAAAGGAGTGGCAAGTCTACTTCTTTCTCTTTCTGTGCTGGTGGCCCCTATTGTTTCTTCTGTAAACTCCTGTTCTAAAACAAGATTTAGCCTTTGCCTTTTGAACAGGCTAGTATTTGCATACGTTTGTGTGGTTTCTCTTCCTGATGTAGTGGCCTCTTCCCTATTCCTTTTGAGGCTTTTCTCCTCATTTAGAGGATTTTGCAAGTTAGGGGGAGTACTCATAGTGGGATACTGTACACCTATTTGATTCAATTCCTCTAATAGGTCTGGCTGCTTTGACTCTTCTTGCACCTGGGACTCTTCTTCTATATGAGATTCACTTTGTACCTGTGATTCTCCATGTGCCTGTGGTTCAGTTTGTGCCTATGATTCTCCTTAGAATTGAGATTCTCTTGGCACCTGCAAGAAAGAACCTTCATCAATCCTTTTCTCTAAATCAATTAGAGCATTTTCATCTGCTACTTCAATGCTATCCCTGTCCACAAAGGTATTCTCCACCAATTCCAATTGATTTGCATATTTCTCTATCTCAGGAATTCGGTGGTGAATGTAGGGATCCATCTTGTTTTTTTGTCTTCTGTTACATATAAAGTCATAGGGGTCATATCTCCACATGAAGCTTTGTTTTAGTTTAAGTCTCAGAAGGATTTCCTCTGTTTCTTTCCCAGCTTCTCTGCTACTACATACAAAGGGGCCTAGTTGATATTTGATTCTGAGTTGGGCCTTCTTTTTGGCCTTAACAAAATGCACCTCATCTAAGTTGATTATCTGCCTGTAGTACTCCAGAGCAAATAACCTCATTGGGAGGTATCTGGGAAGTTTATATGGGGCCAACTCATAGCCATAGATCCTAATTTCTGTGTGATTTTGGTACAAGTACTAATATCCCACTTTGTGTTGTTTTGATAGCTACAGGATCCTCCTGATATCTGAGATAATTCTTAGAGGAGGACTTCCTAGTAGCATGGTCACTAATGGATGTACAAAAAGATCTATGAAGTCTGTGTATGGATATGGGGAATCATACTTATGTATCAAAGGGTTCCAAAAAATGACTGACCTATGATGACCTTTAGTGTCAAGCTTTTGGAGAGTGAAGGGGAACTTATCAGCTTGGTAATATAAGAAAAGGTGGTACAAAAATGAAGAATATTTAAAAACTATCTCAATACTCATTCTAAGGAAATGGTTAGGCATATTATCAGCTATGAACTTGGCATAATCATACATGACCGCAGGAGGCTGTCTTGGAGAGAAAATGGACATGAAGGCTAAGATGATTTCATCTATGTATTCACTGGTTGTATAACCTAAAACATAAGAGATCATTACAACTATATCTTGACCAAATGGGGAAAATATCGTATCCACATATGGGGGAGGCGATTTTGGGATGTGATTTTCCTCCCTGATGAAGGTCTGGAGCATTTCAACAAGTTTGGCAGTGGTAAGCTTGGGGAATCTATCTAGTAGGTCTCCAATGGAAATAGGGGTATAGTTTTGCCCTGGTTGTAGTTGCAGCATTTCATTGATTGATTCAGTAGTGATGGTGAAAAGTATGGTTTGGTCAAAGGAAATCACTACTCTCTTACTAGGAATGTATTTTGCATGGAAATAGTGGCTAATCTCTAGAAAGATGTGCACCTTAGGGAACTAATACTTGGGAAAATTAGACTCCCAAAGACCTATTTTGTCAGCATGGTTTAGGTATTGGTCTCTGTATTGGTCGTATAACTTAAGAGGGGATTCATCGATAGAGGTTTCCTTGATTTGGAAGTCTTTATCAACAAGGGGAAGGTGGTCTAGGTCCAGATGAGGAGTGGTAATTGGCCTGACATCCATGGCAATTGGGGCAGCCATCCTTAGTTCTTGTGGATTTAAGAATGGGGAAGGTGAATTTTCAGTTTTTTAGGTAATGGTGGTTCAATTCTGGGTGGGTTTTATGTTACTAAAGTTCCCTTTAATTTCAATTAAGAAAATTTAGAGACTGGTTCAGAAATTTATAAGGCTTTCAATGGATTCTGGCTTAAATACCTAGAATTAAAGAAAACAGGGTGTGAACCAGGTAAATGGCAATTTTGAATAGTTGAAAAGGCTTCAATCAAGCTGGAAGGCAATATGGAAGATTTTGGCATCTTCTAAGTGTAAGTGTACGTAGGTTGATGGCTTTCAACTTTCACATGCGTGTGCATGGAAATTTACAGATAAAATTGCTAAAAACAATGATTTGGGGCTTTTCTTGATTTATGAGCAAAAATTCAGTTTGGTGGGTACGGGTGAACAGTGACTGTTTGTCATGTAGTGGGATGAACAGTGACTATTTTGGCAAGTAGCGGGCTGGAAGTAAGTGGTTTACTTCGCATAGCCTTTGGGTGCTTGGTGGTATTGGGAGGAGGCCGCCCGATTGCACTCATCGAGTGCCACATCACTATTGGAAATAATACTGAGAGGGGGGGGTGAATCAGTATTATCACATCAATAAAACTTTTTCATTTCCATATTCAGATTCATATATGCTACTTCCA
>APFE030298854.1:59011-72490 GCA_000404065.3 Pinus taeda
ACTAACATGAAAATCACCAATATTTGAAAAAAATGATCCACACTTAATTCATTAGAAAATTTAAAGTGTAAAAACTAAGCCCTCTAAACAAAAAGGGTTGATGCTCATCAACCCTTTTCAATTCAATATGAAAATCACTAACAAAAAAAAATGTTCCCACTTGATACATAAAAAATTTAAAGTGTAAAAAATAAGCCTTCTAAAAAAATATGTTGATGCTGCATCAACACTTTTCAAAATTAGCATGAAAATCACTAACATTTAAAAAATGTGTTAATGCCGCTTCAACACTTTTCAAAATCAACATGAAAATCACTAACATCGAAAAAAAATGTTCATACTTGATACATAACAAAATTTGAAGTGCCAAAAATATGCTAAAAAAAAGAAAGTGTATTCTAGCATCACCACTTTTCAAAATCGGGTGATTTTTTGCTACCTCAAAAAAATAGGTACCAATTCACTTTCTCGTTTGATCGGTAACTATGTTTAATTTGAACATCTGAGCATTATCGATGATAATATTCCTTGGATAGCTAAACCGAGTAAGGATATTCTCCTCCATAAACTTGATGACCACTACATCGTTTGCATTTTTATCTGGGATGGCCTCCACCCATTTCGTTAAATAATCAGTTGTTGTAAGTATCCACTTGTGCTAATCGCTGGATGGTAGATGTATTTCTCCTATGAAGTCTGGCCCCCATTTCCTGAAGGGCTCCTCCACAAAAACAAGGATCAAGGGGAGGGGCGCTAACTTCTTCTACTCTGTGAAAATCTGACATTTCTCACAGACTCGAACATATGTATTCACCTCACCGAATAGTTTTAGCTAATAGAATTTGGCTTTGAGGATTTTATGAGCCATGGCTCTCCAACTGTAATGTCCCCTACAAACACAACTATGGAATTAATCAATTACCTTGGAAATCTCCTCTTCTACTAAACATAATAGCAAAATCCCCACTAGGTCCTTCCAATACAAATTTCCATTTGAGATTCAAAAACTTATGAGCTTGCTACCTCAAGGCTCTATATTTAGCTTTATGAAACTTTACCAAGCACTCCAAAAAAAGTAAATAATGCATAATGTATTTGTACTAATGTGAGGTGAGGTACTTCATCTCAATTTTATGTGTCGCGGATACACTGCTTTCCTACTCCTCTTCCCTTTCGCTTCCTCCTTCGTTATCTGTCAGAAAATTTATACCCAGGGCTTAGTAGTTAGCCTCGGACAATATTTTAGTCATTCATTTCCCTTTGATCAGTAGTGGGTTTGATATCCATGTCATATTCTTGAATTTTGGCAATCCACTTGCCCCTCTTACCTTCACTATCTCCCTGCATGAAAATGTCTTTGACGACAATAGTTGGGACATACACTATTATATTGGAATGTAAGACATAAATTCGAAAGGCCTTTAGGGCTTTGGCCAAGGCATAAGCTTGTTTCTCTAAGATATTATACACCATATCTTCATCTTGCAACACCTGGTTGAAAAATATGACCGACTATTCCTGTTCTTCATTATTATTTTGCAATAGAACAACTGCCACTCTGTTAGGAGATGCAAAAGAGAAAATTAAGAATGGCCTTTGATAATCTGGGCTGACTAAGACTGAGGCTTCTTCAAAATATTTTATTTTATTGTATAGAATGAATCCTGGGCTTCTATGGTCCACTTGACTTCCCCATCTTTCTTCAACATTTTTATGATTTCTTTGATAATTTCAATGTATATTGGTATGAATCTCCTCAGAAATTTATTCTGCATTAGAAAACTTGAATCTCCTTCCTATTCATGGGTAAAAGAATATTATTAACATCCTCCGCCCTTTTGGGATCAACCTTTACTCCTTCCTTTGATACAATGTGACCCAATAACTTCCCTTCATTTAAAGAAAACTGAGATTTCTTGAGGTTTAAGGACAAACCATACCTTCTGTACTTTTCAAAGGTGAGCTGCAAGTGCTTGAGGTGCTTTTCATTTGACTCAAAGAACATAATGATGTCATATAGGTAGATGACTACGAATTTATCCTGCTCTCGAACAAATGCTATATCCATCGCTCTTTGGTAAGTAGCCCCAACATTTATGAACGAAAAAGGCATTCTGGCATACATAAAGTCCACCAAGGTGTAGTAAAAGCTCATTTCTTCTGATCCTCATGGTGTACAGTGACTTGGTTGTATCTGGAGAAAGCATCCATCATGGACATCTGGGAAGACCCTACCACTTTTTGTAGAATATAGTCCATTTTAGGCAAAGGATAGTTATCTTTTAGCAAGGCCTTATTCAAATTTCTGAAATCTACGTCCAACCTTATTTGTCCATTCTTCTTCTTGACCGGAACCAAATTGGCTACCCAATCGGAGTACCTTAAAGGCACAATTATCTTAGTCTGTAACAATTTCTTCACCTCCTTTTCAATTAATGGGAGTAATATAATATTAATCTGCATGAGCTTCAATTTATATAGGTTCACCTCGATTTTTAGAGGAATTTTGTATTGTATCACACCTGGATCAAAAGTCTTCAAATCATCATATGACCAAGCAAACACATCCATATATTCCTTGAAAAGGTGCAAGTACCTTCGTTTGTATTCCCTAGGAACTCCTTTATCTAGTTGGATGAGTTTAGGATCTTCTTTGGTGCCAATGTTAAAATCTTCCTCCTCCTCCTCAAGGTCTTGTTCAACTGGCTTAGTAGTCACATCATTTGAGTTGAAAAGCCTTTCCAATGGAACCAAACCTCTCGGGATGATATTTCCCTTTAGCTGCAATATTATGTGATCAACAATAGACTCCTTCATAAGCTTAACTCGTTGTTCATTTGTTAACTCCTCATTCTCTTGATCAATCACTGAGTTTGAGAACTCCTTAACAAGCTCCATGAAGCGCTTTATCTGTTCTTCATCTTCGAACACCTGCTAGTGCCTCACATTGTCTGATACTGAAGGCTTGTACCTGACCTCAAATTCATACCTGAGCAAGGGGTCTTGGGGAGGCTTAAAATTTCTAGTAGCGATGGCCAAGGAGTTTGCCATTCTATTATGATCCCTGGGCATAAACTGAATATTGAAAGCTAAGAAAAAGTTTTCAATTAATCCCACACTTCATTCCTGTAGTCCTTCAATATTGGGTGCTTGGTTTGACACTTATTTCTGATTTGTTTCATCACTAACTTTTGAATCTACAAAAACATTCAAGCATTCGATGTTAATGTTTTTAGTAGCTTGTAGCCCCAACAACAAAGCATCATACTCAACCACATTGTTTGTGGCCTCAAAATTTAGCTTGAAAGAAAGAGGGATCAATCTTCTTTCTGGAGATACCAATAACACACATTCCCCATTTAATTTCTTAGAATAAGCACCATCAAAATACAATTTCCATACCATGTCATGCTCCAATGATTGTTTACTTAGCTGAGCTATACATTCCACTTGGGTGTCTCCCATGATTTTATCATCATCTTCTAATAACATACAAGAAAAATCCTTCTCCTTACCATGCATAGGGGCATTGTTTGAGTAGTCTGCCTTTGTGATTGTCTTCACAAATATGGATTCTCAGTATAATCGATGCTCTTCTCCACCATTTGGGCTAAATTGACCACTAAATTTTTGATCATTCCTAGTCACTTTACTCTTTTGGAATCAAAGGAGTATAGATCTTTGTATGGTTTTGTTACCTACAGTCCCAACTGCTCCATCACAGATAATGGCATTAAGTTATGATATGCTCCAGAGTCAAGCATACAATTATGTAGCAATAGGTCATGAATCACCAAGGTGACATAGAATGGGGCAGTGGAAGAGTCATGCTCCGCAACATGAGGTCAAAACACAACCATGGGCCTCTCTTCCTGCAGGTTAAGGCTGTCCTGCAAGGGGGTGATGATGGGTGAACTCATCAACTGAGACACTTGAGATTTATAATTGGATTGTTGCAATAATTCAATCAAAGGGACAAATATCTTGAATTTCTCCAACTCACTTTGAAGATTGAAGGCAGAGGGATTTCTTGTCAATTTTAGTAGAATCAACAAGCTCTTTGTTCTAATTACGGATTGGATTTATCAGTGGGTGCAACTTGTATTCTTTGGTGGATTTAGACTCATTGAGAATAAGGCTTGGGGATTCTTTTGTGGTTGGTGAGACATGATTGAGTGGTTTCTTCCCTTTATCAGCTGGCTTGGCAAACTTAGATGAAGGGTTTCCTCAGTCAGATCTTCCCCCCTGGACATTTTTCTAGATGACCTGAGATCATATTTCCTGTGCAACTAGGCTTGCATGAAATTAACAAATTGTTTTTCGTAACTGTGTATCTCCTCATCCTCTAGTGGGGAATCCAACACAAAATCTTCTCTTACCTGTGCTTCTATTTCATTTTCTCCATCTGAGAGAGAAGACAAATGGTTTTCTTGAACTTCAATAGTTTCTTCAATAGTCTCCTCGGGATCATCTTCTAAATACAGAGGAGGCTGAATATGTCTAGTTGATCCTTTCTTTCCCTTTGCAAGAGTTGCAAAGGTGGCATCTTGTATTGGGGATTAAATTTTTTGTTGAGAATTGGTTGACTTGGTCGAGGGGGGTTTTTATTTTCGAACTCTAGTTTTACGAGTTTGTTAGACAAATTCCTTATTAGCTTATTCATCTCATTTAACTTCTGTTCTTGGGTTTCCTTTGCATACCCCGAAGAACTGACTTCTTCCTTTCCCCATTTCCTATCACCATAGTCAACTTTCCCTTTCCACTTTCCAATGGAGGAGAAATTTGCTTCAACTTCTAGGGAATTTGTTTGGATTTGATGTAGAGTACATGATCTTCTTTCTCTAAGAGTAAACCCAAACTGTGGTTTAAAATCCCCAACAAAAATCACTTTGGCAGCGACTTGTGGGGGTTTAATTTCAACAAGAAGACTGTTATATAGTTTATTAAACCTACTTATAAACTTTGAGACATCTTCATTGTCTTCTTTTAGCCTTGCATTGAATTCTGTAAGGATATATCCACGATCCCTTCTTTCCCCACATTTTTGAATGAAAAAGTTCTCCATCTCCTCCAAGGCATTGATTGAAGCATTTGGTAGATTCTTGAACCATATTCTAGCCTCTCTGTCAAAAGAATGAACAAGGAGTCTTAGTACTATATCTAGATGTTCTACATTCAGATTATCCGTAAATGCACATAAGGTTAATATATGCTTTTCGGTTGGGATCTCATCTTCTCTTAATCTGGGTAGGATTTTAAGGTAATCTTGTGACATCCCATTTAGAGGCTATGGTAGGTGTAGTGGAGCATATCTATTAAGTAGAAAACCAGGGATACCAATGTTTTGCAATGGAGGTGGTAGAAGATTTCCTGTAGGACCTAGTTGGGGAGATGTATGGATTACGACTGTCTAGAGCTGAGCAGTGATCCGATTCAAACTATTAATGAGGATATATTTAATTTCCTCAACTTATGGGGGGGTTTATAAAGTGAAAAGAGGTGCATTGACGGAAGCCTCTTCAGATTTGGTTCTTGAAGAAAATGGGTTGAACAATTGACAATGTTCTCCTGGATGTTCCAAAGCTTCGGAAGAGGGCTCATAAGAGTTTATCTCAATATTCCAAGAACTGGAATTTGTCACTTTAGGGAACAAGATTACAGGATCTGGAGTAATAGGGGTCCTCTCTTTCCGAGTCCTGCTGAATATGATTTTCTCAGGGTCGAATATGGGGAGAGTTTTCTGCTAGGAAGTATCAGAGCGAGTATGAGGTCTCTTGAAATCCAAGATGGTTAAATAAACATATAAACAGTGGAGTCACCAAGGTGAGATATCTTTAACCCACACTTCATTTTCTCACTCGATCGAAGGAATGTAAAATGTCGTACTTAGGGAAAAATATTCTGATTCGTTCCTCGACAACGGTGCCAAAAGATGTTGCAGCTCCTAGAGACAACCCTTGGGTTGAGGAGAGGTAAATGACTAGGAAATCTTAGTCTCTCTTGAAGATAAATTAGTGCATCTCAACATGTGGATGTAAAATTATTGTGATTTTTGTTCAATTATCTTTATCAGAGGGAACTTCAATATACACATGAACAATGTATCATTCTCAAGAATAAATGATCAGGTCTGGTGACCGACACATAGATGATGCAACTTAATTAGTTGTTGAAGTAAATATGGGAAGGATAAATAAAAGAGAGGAACCTGTTGTAGAGGGCTAGATAAACACAAAATCTTGGGCAACAGGTCCCAGTAGAGCCATGAAAAGATAAAAGGAGAGAGATGTAGAAATTATGGAGCGCATTTTTAAGCCTTTCAAGTCTATCTCTCATAGGTATATAAATCTATAATTTCACAAGTCCAATCCTATATCACACAACCTAAGTAAATTTGTGAATTTAAGAGTGAATCCAGCATCTCCAATTAAACAATTTTTGAAGAAGAAAACATACATGAAGTGGAATGCAAAGGAAGAACACATACTACATATCCCAAATTATTGGAGTCATCAGAACTTCTTCATTAATATTCCTGAATGAAATACATGTCACAACCCAAACTAGTTGGATTTATAAGACAATAACATCCTGTTAGAATAAGGAAAATCAAACCTCTCCTATTAAGTCCTCTTCCCTTTTATAGATAGATAGTTCAAACAAACAATTACAAAATATCTTAAGTTCTCCAACTCTTTGAATTACCCAGCTGTCTGAGCATTCGAGTGACCTAACTGTCCTAACATATTTTGATTTCTCTTTGAAATGAAATCTTTACAAAACATAAATAAAAATCAGGCTTTATGATTGACACAACAAAACATATCCCTTGCCGATTCCTTTAATTTCCCGAGGTGGACTCAGGCTCCATTATCTGGGTTCGTGGCGAGCTAATGAGTTGGAGTTGTGAGGCATCGATGTACTGCTCACATTTATGCATCATTAATCACTGATAATGGGTCTTTGAGTGATCTCCATACTGGAAATTAATTCTCAGCCATACTGCACAAAGATCAAAAAGTACAACGACATGGATTCTCTGAACTGATGACACTGTTCTTTATTTAATCCCCTATAACGTGCATGTTATATTTGGGGTGAATTAATTCTCAGCCCAAGACAGGAACAAACTTCTCTTTGCAGATTGTGGTCCTTCTCGCCTTGACCCATTGATCTCTGCAGTTGAAATTACTCATGTGACACCAATCTTCTGCATGCGTTTAATAAGTTGCCGACCCATTCATCTTCCATACTCCTTTGTTGGAGGATCATGCCTTAATATATCGTAAGTCTCATCAAAATAATTTTACAAAATCACAACTTCCCGATGCCTCTAACTCCTCTTCATTTAGCTCCTTATTTCTTATTTTCCATAGAACTGCTTCCTGTGACTGAAGGCTTTCATATAATACAACATTCAAGATTTCAGAGCCCTCATGCATCGTAACTTATTAAATAGAAGGTTACGAATTACAAAGTCTTGATTAGATTTCAGCTCCTTGATGCCCCTAGCCCCCTTCTTGTTTTTCCTCCGTGGGACCTTTGCTTGTGACCACCAATGTAGTGCTTAGGTGTTGTGGTATGGGAGCCTTTGTCCATCGTAACTCTATTAAAATAGGAGTTATGAAATCATAACCTTCTGATGCCCTTAGTCCCTTTTCTATTGGCCTTCTTATCACAACTCTTACATAGAATCAAGTGTCATGACCAATGGCTTGTCATTCGAGTGTTGAGGCCTTCGAGCTCCTATTGGGGGCCTATTTTCCTTTATAATTTCTCTTCCACCCCTGGTTCTTTGTATTTCTCAAGACCATGGGCAATCCTCATCTAAGCCCCTCTCATCGAAACTTTTCAATTTTTTTTTATAAAGGAGTTATGATATTTCCAACCTCTAATAGCTACCCTCCGAGCTGACATCACACTGTCGTCATCATTTCCACACGGCGCCACCTGAGTGGTGACACGTGTCACCTATATTTGCCTTATTAGGTCCCTGAAAATGCTAAAACTAATTGCCATGTGTCCACCATATGGTCGTGTCCTATTGGCGTCATTTTCCACGTCTGCTCCTCGGGGCCAATCACCAGCTGCCATGCGTCTTCTTCAGAGGAGAGAGAAAATGTCCCTCGGGTCCTTGGTTTTTCAACGATTTCCTTTGTATTTCCTTTTATCAGAAATCTCAGGAATTTCAAAGGAATTACATTTGTTAAGGAGTTACAAAACTCCGATGTTTTGATATTACTTTTCTCTGAGGTCTTCTCCTTTTGATATCATGGTCCGAAATACTGAAGCTCCGATATGCCATTTCAGGCCCGCTTTTATAATAAGTCGCCGAGGTCTCCACTTTCCTTCCTATGATATCCTAAAATCTTGATACAATGTCTTCTTTCAATTTCAACCTCCTTTCGATTTCGACCTACGATATTTTACTTTCCCTATGATTTTGGCCTCTGATATTTCAACCTTCCTTGTGATTTTGACCTTCAAAATCTCAGCTCCTTTCAATGTCTTTGGGACTTAGGCTCTCTCTTTTGGTCTTCCCTTTGGAGCACCAAGATTCACCCATTGTTCCCTTCACCAGAGATGAAAAATAGGACCGCCACAAATAATAAGAAGGTATGATAGGTGATAACACTTCGAATGGAAAGAAGATCACATATTAAATCAAGTAGTCATTCCAAGAGTCAATCTCCTCCCAAAACGACACCAATAAATTCAGATCCCCTTCTCTTCTCCACCTCCTGGATTATAAGTCTCTCATCCTTCTCATAAATATACTATCCTTGTACGAAGAACTTGCAGTTCCACTCCCTACTCAACTTGTTGAACCCACAAAAATTCAAACTATTATCCATAAACTTGAAGAGTTTTCAATTTCTGGAGAACATGCTTATATACTTGAACCTTCTAAAAGTAGTATCACTTCATCTTTAAAATATTTAGGAGTCCTGAACAGAGAACAAAGTGAAAAATTAGGAATCAAACCTTTTGAATTCCCTTTACAAGCTCAGTGCAGGAAAAGACCAGTTACTGGCTTTGATTCAGCTGCTAGTGAGATTATCGCACAATCTTTCCCTCCTCTTATTCCTACCATTCCATAAGTTTCATCATAGTATGTTCCATTTTCTTCTTTACCACCTTCCTACCACCCTTTATCTCCTTTCACCCATACAATCACGACTTCAACAATTTCGTCCAGTATTTCTATTTCTATCCAACCAATAGGTACTACTATTGTTAGTAGTTTTGTAGGGGCATCACCATCTACTATTATTTTAACTCCCCCTTCATTAGGTACATCTACTTATGGGTTAAGCTCATCCATCATAGGTCATATTATAAATCCTAAAATGGAAAAAAAAAACATTGGAATAACCCATGAGCAGTAGCTATGAACCCCCATTTACATCCTCTTCCTAAACATCCAAAGACATGGCTACAAAAATTCAATCCGGATGATGGTCTTGCAGTAGAGGAGCATCTTCATAATTTTCTGCTCGCTATCAATCTTAATGGAGTCTCTGAAGAGGATGTAGTTTGTAGGTTGTTCCCTTACACATTTGAAGGATCAATTGAATCTTGATACTTCTCTCTTCCTGTTGGATCAATAAAAAATTGGGATTCATTTGAAGAGAAATTCCTTAAAAAAATTGGAGAAAATAAAATGCCAACTTCACTAATTAATGACTTATTGAATCTCAAGGTTTCTCCTAATGAAAAATAAAAGATTTTAACTCCAGATTCAATAAAATTTTGAACAAAATCCAATATGCATCCAAGTCAGGCGAAGTATTATGGGTTGATTGGTATATTAACACTCTTCCTTCAAATATAACTATGTTTATTGATAGAGCACAAAAAACAACACTCAGTGATAACATGAAAGAATCCTTGGTAGTTGAAAAGAGACTGCTAGCACTAGAGAAGAAAGTTATTGCCGAGGAAAGAAAGCCTACAAAGAAAGTAACATTTAAATAAGAGCCCAAAAAGAAAACTACCAAATATCCTTATGACATGGAAGGCTTGCAAAAGGTACTTAAAACATTGTTGAATGAAATGGCCGATTTAAAGAAGCAGGTTTCTCAACGCTCTTCTTCAAAATGACCCTTTAGGCCTTTAAAAAAAATCAACAAGCTACATCCATTGCTCAACCACCTTCACAAATTTCATCCGCCGATGATGATGAGGAAGAAAAAGAGGAGGAACTGTTAAAAGTAGCAACAAGAAACCGTAATTTAATTTGTCCTTGAATAAAATTAGGAATTAAATCAAAATTTTCTTCTCATAGCAACTTGTAATAGTTAAAACTAAGTTAATTTGACTTAGTTGGCTCAGTAAATTCGAGTTGGAAGTCTATCTAGAGTAATGTAGAGTGATTCGTAAATTTTAGGGGTCCAGGTTGAGTTATAATTAATTAACTCAGTCTAACTGACTTAAATTCAGTTAAAATAGTTCAAACAGTTGGAGGAACCAGTAGGAGGTCTAGTAGTGGGGATCACCTTCAGCATAACTTCATTGCTCCACCAGTTAACTAATAATTCACTCATAATTCACTCATGCATGTTACTTCAGAGGAAGACCTAGTTGAGATTAGAGTTTAGGGACAATGTACTATCAATTGTATAGTTTTCCAAGTTGTACAAATGGTGCATGTAATCAGTAGAAGGCTTATGGATGGATTGCACAATTATGAGTGGGAATTTACCAATTAAATATGGGATAATTCTTTCAGGAATTGCACAAGGAAGTAGGGGCATGGCAGGTAGTAGAATTGGCTAAGTGTTGGCTTGAGCTGGTTTGTGAAGCAGAGAGATAGATTGTACTTGTGCATGAATTGTTTGGGGTTGAACAAGAATTGTATTCTTCTCAGATATTTTGGCTAATGCAATATAGATAGTAGGGGTTTTCAGTAGTTTCTTTCCCCATAAAAGTATTGTGTTATGCATGATTGAAATTATTCCTTTTCTGCTTAGTGTTTTCATCGATCAATTTTGGTTTCCGCTAATGAGTAGATTATATTCTTGTCTTTTGTTTTAGCACATCGCATAATGTGTTGAATCTATAGTAAAAATATACATGGTATCAGAGTTGAAGACATTATAGAAGAGGAGAATATGAGTTTGTTGTGCAGGTGAAATCAAATTTGCAGTTTCATACTTCAGAGTCAACAGGATGTCATTCTATGGTTTGAGACTTAAGTATACCCTAGAGGGAAGCTCAAATTACATAGCTTGGAAGGACAGGATGGAGGCAGTGTTGGAAGAATTACATAGCTTGGAAGGATAGGATGGAGGAAGTGTTGGAAGACAATAAGCTAAAGGAATTCATATATCATGATATTCTGAAGCCTCCAACATCTGATGCTAAATATTTGGCTGAATGGAGAAAGTGTGTGGTAAAGGCAAGAAGGATTATCTTAGAAGGGGTTCGAGATCATATTGTCTCGAATATCCACTGCAAGGAAACTCCATTTGCAATGTGGAAGGCATTGATGGACCTGTTTCAAAATAGCAGTGACCACAGGAAGATGGCACTAAAGGACAAGCTCAGAAAGATCAAGATGGAGAAGGGCAACTCAATTCTGAAGTACTTGACCAAGTTCACCCAATGTCGGAATGAGCTTGGAAGTGTAGGGATTACTTTTAGTGAAGATGATCTGGTGAGCCTAGCACTTCTAAGACTTCCCAAGAGCCGACACAGTTACCAAGACTTAGTTAATGGGAGGGAGAAGCTACCAGATCAGGAGCGATTGTGGTCTGACTTGGTAAGGAAGAGATTCAGCGGAACACCAAAGACAGGTCCACATCAAAGCATTATGATGAGGAGAATTGTGCATTAGCTGGTAAGGCAAAGAAAGGGAAGGGGAAGTCATCCCATTCCAAATCAGATTCTTGTCAAGGTGGCAAGAAGAAGGACATGTCGAAAATCAAGTTTTTTCACTGTCATGAGCTAGGACACTTTTCCACAAAATGTTCGCATGAGAAGGTCGGTAAGAAGCCCTCAGGAGGAGTGGCAGGTGGAGCTCTTGCTTCACAGTTTGAATTGGATTTTACCCTCATCACTTGTATGGTGTCATCGATGATGGGTAGTGTGTGGTACCTAGACAATGGAGCTTCATTCCATATGAAGTAACAAAGAGCTCTTTAGTAACTTGGAGGAGAAGGATCTCTAGATGCATATCGAGATGGGTGATGATGGGAGGCATAACGCAAAGGACATTAGTACAATTACCTTTTTGAGGGAGTCTGGTTCTCCACTCACTTTGTGAGATGTTATGTATGTTCTAAGTTTGAAGAAGAACTTGGCTTCTGTTGCCATGTTGGAGGATAGAGGTTATGATGTGATATTTAGTAAGGGAAAGACGTTCCTTCTTCACATAGCCACAGGATAGGTGAAGCGGATAGGGGTTCTAGTGAAGAAACACTACAAATTGGAGGTAGAAGACTGTGCTACTTTGAGCACTAAAGCAGAGAAGGTGCAAAGCTCATACATCAGTGAGTTGTGGCATAGGATGTTGGGTCACTTGCATCATGGCACTTTGAAGATCTTGCAACAAATTTCTACAGGGCTTCCCAAGGGTACACTGACGCAGAGAGACACACGCAAAGGGTGTACATTGGGGAAGTACACCAAAAATTCCTTTCATGACAAAGACAATTGAGCATAGGCGATGCTTGATCGATTTCACTGAGATATGTGTGGATCGTTCTCGACAAAATCCACAACCAAATACAAGTACTATGTAATATTTGTTGATAATTTTTCTCGTAAGCGTTGGATTTTCTTCATGTAGAAGAAAGATCATACATTCACTAAGTTTTGTGAGTTTAAAGCACTTGTCGAGAAAGATATTGGTAGGAAAGTTAAAGCTCTCAAAATCGATAACGGTGGAGAGTATGTGTCGAATGAGTTCAAAAAATTATGTGAATCAGAAGGCATTTGAAAAGAGTTGATAGCACCTCATAACACACAGTAGAATGGGGTGGCTGAAAGGAAGAACAAAAGTATTGTGGGAGTGACGGGCGATGCTGCATGATCAGGGCCTACCATTACACTTGTGGGTTGAAGCATGCAACACAAATGTTTATTTGTAGAACAGAAGCCCTCATCATATTCTCGGGATGAGTACACCAGAAGAGTATTTTTCAGGGAAGAAACCAAATGTGGCACACTTCAGGATCTTTGTTTCATTAGTCTACTTCCATGTTACCAAAGACACATGGAAAAATCTAGAGCCAACAACTGAGTTGGGCATATTTGTGGGGTACACTAATACACCTCACAACTATCGGGTGTACCTTCCAACCAATAGGATGACAGTGGTTCACAGAGATGTGAAGTTCGATGAAGAGAAGGCCATGAGATGTTCCCTTGAGAGGGATCTTCAACTACACGCGGTTGAGGAACTTTTAGCTACAAAGGAGGAACCCGAGGATGATGTGGAGTAGCCACATGCATAGGAGCAACAAGTGAAATCAC
>APFE030298855.1:0-18866 GCA_000404065.3 Pinus taeda
AACGTCCGTTGTTGCGTCTGCATGGATTCTCCTCAATCAGGTATAGGCACAGCCGTTTCATTAATTATACGCATATGGCTCCGCTTTCCATAAAATTACACATAGTTCCACCAGTTTTTCAATTGGAATTCAGAACGCACAGTAGTTATAAAAATCCACAGGCACACAATACAATTACTATAAAGATAGCCCACGCACAGCATCTATAAAACGCACATAAGCATACACAACATACACTAGAACACGATTATATATATTATATAGAACAGTTACAAAATTAAGGCATTTCAGCCTTAAAACGAGCTCTAGCTCGACTACATCTTGCCACTCACAAAATTCCTCACAAACAGATACCTCACACCTTATCACACTATACATTTATAAGATACATTGGAAGGATGGATCAGATCCTCTCCTAGTTTTTTTTTTACAATGAAAGCTCTCCAAAAAGCTTGCATGGTTGTTAACAACTGCTTTAAATCCACTTTAAATCTGCTTTTCTCCTTTAAAACAGGCTTTTCTCTATTCTGATCCTCTGGTTTGCTTTGTTGCTGGTTGCTCCTGCATCAAACTCCCGAGGCACAAAAATTTATGACCTCCTGGTCATATGCTTCTGGTCTTCGTAATATCTTTAACTTGTGAGCTGTAATCAACCTCTGCAACAGCAAGTCCTCCTTGTTGCCTCTTACCTCACCAAGCTCTCCTCTAGCCTTGGTCTTTTGGTAACCCCTCTAGGCTATTGCAACCTTCTCACCTTCCTCTGCTGCCATCTGCACAATAGCAAGACCATAAACTCTCCATCTTTAACACAACTGTACCTCTTTCCGCAGAATCTTACGGCTCTGATACCACCTGATGGAATTGAGAATTTGGGGTTGCCCAAAATCCCAGTTTCTTTAAAATCTTGATCCTAAATACCCACAAGCTAAATGGAAGCGCTTTAACTTTTAAAACCTCTTAATTTATTGACGTGGATCTTCCTCATGCCATCCATACATAATCATTGCAAACATTCAATATAGGTGTTAAGCTTTAAACCCCCACACACTACACAACATACAAATATAGATTAAAATAAATACAGTCACCCTATAACCTCGGTGGTTCCATTGATCCATCTCCCTCCCATGAATTGATTGGAATGGCGTTTAGTGGCTGCAGATAATACGACTCAGGACGGTCGTCAACAAGTATAACGTGATTCAGATCCCTTCCCAGTACTCTTAGTCTTTCACGTCGTTGAAATCTCCAATTTTCCGACAATGACCACTCGACAGGCGATGAGCTAACGTCCGTTGTTGCGTCTGCATGGATTCTCCTCAATCAGATATAGGCACAGTCGTTTCATTAATTATACGCATATGGCTCCGCTGTCCATAAAATTACACATAGTTCCACCAGTTTTTCACTTGGAATTCAGAACACACAGTAGTTATAAAAATCCACAGGCACACAATACAATTACTATAAAGATAGCCCACGCACAGCATCTATAAAACGCACATAAGCATACACAACATACACTAGAACACGATTATATATATTATATAGAACAGTTACAAAATTAAGGCATTTCAGCCTTAAAACGAGCTCTAGCTTGACTACATCTTGCCACTCACAAAATTCCTCACAAACAGATACCTCACACCCTATCACACTATACATTTATAAGATACATTGGAAGGATGGATCAGATCCTCTCCTAGTTTTTTTTTTACAATGAAAGCTCTCCAAAAAGCTTGCATGGTTGTTAACAACTGCTTTAAATCCACTTTAAATCTGCTTTTCTCCTTTAAAACAGGGTTTTCTCTATTCTAATCCTCTGGTTTGCTTTGTTGCTGGTTGCTCCTGCATCATTTTGGGCAGCCGAACCTGGTTAAGACATATTCAAACAAAAAATTTGGTCACGTAGCCCCTGTATAATCCTTAATTGGTTGTGTTTCCACTCATCTGGTTAGATATTTCATCTCGGTGATGATATAGTGTGCACCTGTTTTCTTTCCTGGGGCTGAATTGGCCCAGCGAAATCAATCGCCCATTTCTCAAATGGCTACAAAGATACTTGAGGATGCAATGACAATTCATCACTTCGTGATGGTCTACCAGTTCTTTAACATGCATCACATGCCTTACAATACGCCTTGGAATCCTTATGTAGCGTTGGCCACCATAGAACTGCGCACAAAATCTTCTGTATAGTCACCTTGCCTACATAATGACCTCCCCAAGCTCCTCCATGACCTTCAGCAAGAATGTTATCCCACTAAAAATGTGGCACATATCTTCACAATATTTCATATGCACCCATCTTATATAGATGTCCCGCAATACTAATTCCTTCTTTTGTTGACTTTTATATCCTTTTGGTGCCATCCTTGTAGTCAAGAAGTGAATAATATCTGCAAAATTATTATCTGCTACGCGCACCACAAAGAGATGCGCATCTGGCAACCGTTCCTCCATATTATTGGGTTCTCCACCTGTTTCGATCGACAATAAATGGTCAGGTCCTGCATCTAACCTCCCTAGATTCACAATGGCTTCAAAGTCATACTCCTGAAATAGTAGCAACCATCTGCAAATCTTCCCCCCCAACACAGGCTTATTGACCAGATACTTCAAGGAAGAATGACATGTGTACATTTTGAAATGCCCTCCTAACACATATTGCTTGAATTTTTGCAGCATGTACACCATGGCCAATCCTTCGCGCTTAGTCGTTGAATAATTCTTCTCGACCTTCGATAATTTCCTACTGGTGAAGGGTATAGGATGGTTTGTATCTCCTTCACCGGCCTGCATTAACACTACACCTAATGCAATGCAAGAGCCATCCACATGTACGTGAAACTCCTTTTTCCAATCAGGGAATACCAAGATCAGCATTGTGACCATCTTTTCCTTCAATACATCTAATTTGCGTTGACATTCTTCGTCCCAATAGAATGTTGTGTCCTTCTTCAACAGTTTCTCCATGGGCGTAATAATTTGAGTGTATGGTTTGATAAATTTTCTATAATATCTTGTATTTCCCAGTGTCACGTGCAACTGCTTAATGTTCCTTGGGGACTCCAAATTCACAATTAGTGCAATCTTTGCAGGGTCCAACATCAACCCTTTTTTGCACACCATGTGACCTAGAAAGATTCCAAAGGGAACACAGAATATACATTTCTTCAAGTTCAGCACGATCTAGTATCTATGACAAGTGTCCAACACTAGGCGCATGCTTGCTACATGGTGCTTTACTAATCCAAACATCGTCCAATCATCAAAGTAGACTTCTAGGAACTTATGAATGAACTCCTTGAACATTGTTATGACTACGTGCAAAAAATATTGCAGGCACGTTCTTAAGTCCAAATGGCATCACAATATACTGAAAACAACCCCTCTCTATTGCGAAGGTCATTTTGCTCCTATACTCAGGCGCGATCTTGATCTAATGATACCTAGAAAACTCGTCAATGAAGGAATAGGCCTCCTGCCCTCCGACATTGTCTAACACTTCGTCTGTAAATGGCAATGGGAATGGGTCATGGACACATGCATCATTAAGCTTCCACAGATCTACGCAAATCCTTATCTCACCCTTTTGTTTCTTCTCCTGAACCACCATAGGGCTCATAAAATCAGATTCTTCAACTAATTCTATGATGTCTACTTCCAACATCTTATCTAGCCCAAAGCAAACATTTTCCTTGTATTTCAGATTAAGGCAATACAGCCTCTGTTTAATAGGCTTTGCATCCGTCTTCAAAGTGATCTTCATAATGCCCAAATCACCAACTATGCCCTTCAAATCCAAAAACTTGGTAGGGAAGAGATCTTGATATTCACGGTGTAACTCAACAACTTTATCCACAGTAGCGTCATCCCAATAATCTCCAATCTTTGCAAACTTCAGTGTCAATATTTACTTGCTTTGTCTTCAACGACGTGGTGATGTCTGGTTGTCTATTTGTGGGCCTTCGCCTTCGTGATTCCCTTCTGCCTCTGGAATATTAATGTTTCTCGGATCTTCATCCTCCTCTTCAGCAGTGACATTATAGCATTCCAGCGCAGCTAGGTGCTCCAATTTGGTTGGATCCATTCCACAGCTTCTTGCAGAATTCTAAAGATAACTACCTTAATCTCTTATAGAGCTTCATCGATGCTTGTGAATCCATCTTCAAAGTTGAAGGTCAATAAGAACCCTTCCCTCAATATATTCCACTCCGCGGTGCCATGGTGGAACTCCGTTTCCAAATACCAGTTCATGGGAATTGTATCCAAAGTATGGAAAAATATGTGTACCCACTATGGCTGCGGCTTTGTTCCCCATGCTTTAGTCAATTTCGCTAAGTGATCGCGTGAATCATCCCTTTTGTTATATTTCTCAGTCAATCTAGTGTTAGGACTCCCAAATCGTTACCTCATTAGTCTTCTATAATCTCGCCATCCCTCAAAGATATCCTTATGTGTACCCCACCATCATGCGGGCGTAGCGCGGAGTGCCAAATCTAATGCTTGGAAGCGGTGATCCTCAGGGACTTCACACTCAAATTCATCCAAAAACTTATCTACGTCAGTTAAACCATCATAATAGGGTAATTTCCTTACCTCCGACGAGACACGGCGCAGCAACTTCATCATCATGTTGCATCGTAGTGTGGATACCTCATGCAAATGATTCTGCCAATTCTCAATTTCTTCATTTGAACCAGAGGTATAGGAACTCTCCCAGTTCGATGCAATCCATTCATCTGTTGTCGGATTGATCTAGTCCTAGGCTCACATTGTTATTTTGTAGATTTGATCCAGTTCATCGTCACTTTCTTCATAGTCGCGGACTGGTTCAATATAGCTTGCCCCTTCTGCAGGGTCCAATGACACTACAACCTGAAGAGATTTCCTTTCAAATGACATTGTCATTTTCTTCAAATTGATGACCCCATTCATATCAATGGCCCAGTCAATTCCCAGGAGCACAGGATATGGGTTATTGTAATCAACGATCTCTATAACCTCAAAGTCGGTCATCACGCTCGCACCTTCTATATCAACTGTAACTCCATATAATCGTCCCATAGGGATGATTTTATGTTGGTTCTCCATTTTGAGCTGAATCAAAGACCACTACAGCGCAGGACTCCCATTCTTTCTCATGTTCTCTTTGCTGGCACATTTGTTTATTAACTCTTGTAGGCCTTCCGCAGCTTTGCTATCACACAGCAATTTTATGCAAGGCTCCAAAAACGTAGTAAGCACAGAGGGATCAACCTCTGCAAGCACGTTGGTTTCTTGCACCTTTCCCTGGCTTCCTGAGGTGAAGGCCTCAGCAAAATCTTTTCGTCGCTTCCATAAAGGTTTCCTTGGCGCGATTTAGATCAAAGCCAACTTCCTTCTTTAGGGACTTATAGACCCATCTGTCTTCTTCAAGTTGTTTACCGCTATCATCATCAGTCATTATTCCACTTCTTAGCACTATATTCACGCTTTGATCTTCCTCGTGGGGCTCAGCGCTCATCATCTGTAAGTTATTCGTAGGCTGTTGAGGCTGCTCTTTATTCTCCTGCATCTTAGCTATCAGCATCAGGCATTCTTCTATAGTATGGTCAAACTGGTTGCAGTATTGACATGATGGGCATGTCTGATTCTGACACTCTCACATTTAGTGCCATGGTTGTCCGCAATTGTAGCAGATGATCTAACCACGGCCTCTACCATGTCCTCCTCCTTCTCGGCCCCGTCCTCAACCCTGATAACCCCAACGTGCTCCTCCAGCGCCATGCTCTAAAGGCCGAGTTTCTACTTGCATCCTGTATGTAGGTGTTCTTTCCATCATTAGCTCATAGCGGCAACAGTGGCACTCATCATGGCCCACCGATTTGCAAAAGTTACAGAACAATTGTTGGGGGTGTCTGGACAAACTTTTGAAGTAAAAGACAATTATCTGTCGCATGTTGCCCAGCAACCTGACAAATAACGCACCATAGTGCAACCCCTACACTCGGCCCTGTTGGGGCTTCTAGATTCAGGGGAATTGGTCCCCCTCCTGTAATATAATTAGAGTACACGGGAAAATGGTCTTTATCATGCCCCTGGCTCTTGCACTTCAAACACCAGAATTCCGAGCACACTTCTGGTTTAGTCTCCTTGTCTTTCTTCAAACCCTATAGGTGCAAGCTCTGTAACTAAGAGTGGATCTGTTGTACTCCCAAGGTCACATCCTGAATAGGTGACGCATGCAACCTCATCGAGATTTCCAAGGCTTCTGATTGCGTTCCTATGTTCTGTTGCGACAGAGCAATTCTCAGGTGGGGCAAAAGTGAAGCTATAAACCATTAACGATGCTGACTATCTATGAGCTGCATGTTAGCTTCTCGAATCTGACACTTCAATCTTTGATCTAATTCCCAAGGCATCTCATCGACCCTCATCACAATTTCCTTGAATCCAATTACTGACTGCGAGTCGGAATTAGGCTTACTAAACTCCTTGTTTAAATTTGCCTTAGTCTCTACTAGCAATGCAAGAGGATTACCAAAACAATACTTAATATACCAAGTTAGCGCGTGATCCTACAGAGCGCTAACCAATTATGCCTTCTTTATATTGTCATCAGTAATATGTTGCGTTGTCCACACAGCATTCACAACAAACCAAAACTACTATATATCTTCACTCACGATGCCCTTGAAATTCGGCAGCTTCATTGTGTTCGCCATGTTGAATGGTGGTGGTGGAGGTGGAGGTGTGGGCGAAGGTGTATGTGGTGGGGGCGGACGTGGAGGCAGAGTGGATGGATGATGTGTTCGCGAAAAACCCTGTGTTATCAGCTAGACAACACTTCGCAATGAAGGCTGCACCGCTCCTTTATTGTTGCTTGAAGGAGGTCCAATTAACGGACTATATTCTAGGCATAATCTTTCTCAATCTCTAAAGAGTCTTCTGCTTTGTGTAGCTCCTACATCAAAGCAATGGCATAACTCGTTTTTCACATAACAACATTTTAATTCAAGTATTCAACGATCTTAGATACTTACCCCATGGTCCTTTAAAAAATCGTCGCTTTGCTTCGTTGTAGTTGATTGAGGTATCAACTGCAAATTCTATAACAAATCTTCCTAGAATCTAATCGAGCCAATGATCAACAACCCGCGTGATCTTGTTTTCAGAAGCTTCTAATCGTCGCACCATTTATGGAGTCCACACTATAGGACTATCAATCTTCCACCTTCCTTGGCTATTTATTAATTTAGCCAACCATTCATACAACTCAATGGGGAAGGTGCAGAAGAAGATCTAGTGTATCTCCATGTATAGATACCTGTTCAACCACTCTTCTTTTGATAGTCATGGATTCCTATTTTCTTGCGCCACGAACTTGTGAATCTTTCGATCCAACCAATTTTCAATTTCCTTCTTGGACTGTCCCAGCAACAGAACCATTTGCTGGTTAGGGGGTCCTAACCCAGGTTCAGAGTTAGTTGCGCCAAGAAACAAATCCCAAAAATACTATCCCTTTCGGCAACAACCCGCGTAGTGCAAGCTATAATCTCACCGGAAGCAGTATGCGGGGGTGCAAGAACCAAGTTTCTGCATCTAGAGGCTAGTGTGATATCTTCCAGCTCCTCAAATCTGCCTTCGCACAGATTGATACACTCTTAGGGCACACTATTGTAACCCCGTCAAAATGGCCTTCAGACCTTCACGAAGGTATACAATCGGTCTTTGCGGACCTCTAACAGTCAATCTGTCTACTTACGCGCATCAAAGAGCATTCCTAAATTAGGGTTCACGCAAATTTACTTAAATTATTAGTAAACATCAGAGAATGCATCACAGTCTTCATGAAGATACTTAAACATGCATTGTGTATGTCATTAACAGTTATTCAAGAGAATCACGCAACATTTAATCATTATTCCATAAAACACATCATTCGTAAATAACATATATCATAAAAAGAAGTAAATAGAAATATGTAAGATTTCTTTGGAAACTGTCTTTATTGATCTTCAATTTGGGATTGCAGACTCCAAACTACCCTGCGCACTCAACTTCAAGGGTCCACACACTCAGTTACGAACCTTACCTAGGCCTCTGTGCACTCAGCTGCAGAGCCTTTCTTCTCCTGTCTGATCCACTTCTCTTCGTTATCACTTCTCATCCATCATCAAAACCATATCTAACCTGCCTTAGACTCCTTAAGACACACCTATTTATAGCCTTTTGTCATACAATGCCATGGTTCGCGGACCATGGGTGGATCTCAAAACCGACTCAAACTTTAAATAAAACAAGGGGCTAAACCCCTTTGACTCCTACTCATCTATGCGCTCCACATCCACAAATCATGGAGACTTTACATTAATTACAAAAAATGTATCAAAACATGGGTTATCTTAACCCCAAAACTGACCCAGGGGCCATGATTCCAACAGGCCCCTAACACAATGATCGTGACTCACCCTCGAGTCACTCGGCTGTGTTGAGATTGCAACAAGATGATGGAGCTTAGTGAAAAGAGTCGCCTTCACTAAGTGGGTCCGCAGGCTATTTTTGGCGCAAGTCTATTTTTAGACTATGTCTATTTTTAGACATATGGATCATGTCTATGGATTGCAGGTTGTTGTTTATGGATGATTGATCAAGTTTGGAAAAATAGATGGACTTCTATTTTTTATGAAAGTGTGAGTGATCACAGTGTGAGTGATCAAGTCTATTTTTAGACTGACTGTCAAAAATAGAAAAGTCAAATATTATTATCTCACAATAATATTTGGACTATAAACTTTGTCTTATTCTCTTGGAGCACTTCAGTTCGAGCTACGGATGTGGCACATGCAATTGCATGAAGGAAATACGTGGTTCTTATGGGTTAGTTGAATATTTGCATGCATGACTTCAGTTAGAACTCAAGTGAGTTGAGTTTAGTGGACTGGAGGTGCAGTTGATGGAGTTGTGTTCAGTTTAGCTTTGTTAAACTGGTTGTATTTAGTCTAACTGGCGAATAGACTAGAGATGAGTTGGGTGAATTAGTTATTAATTAATTCACAAGTTATTAACTCATAATACAACTAATGAATACATCAGTTAACTCAGTTGCATGTCAGTGCATGTTCAGTTCAGCAGGGACAGGTGTTATAGAATCAGATTGCTATCAGTTGTGACTATAGTTGTGCATCAGATCTTGCACAATCAAGGGATTGAGTATGCCAATGAGTTTGCTCACGTATTTTCCCACATTGTAGCTTGTGCTCACGTGATTTAGCCAAGGAAAGACGTGGCTGCCTTGGTATTATCATCAGTTCTCTTGCAGGTATTGAGCAGAGGAGGCAGGCAAGCAGCGGAAGAGATTTGAGCCAGAGATTGATTCAGATCTTAGCTGTATTGTGTGTAACAGGTGGAGCTGGTACTGGATTGCTTGTGATAAGCATTGTACTTTGTAATGTTACATGACTCAATCATTAATATACAGATAGTTGGGGTTTTTAGCGAGATGCTTTCCCCGGGATACATACTGTGTTAATGTGTGAATGCTCTTTATGTTTTATTGTTATTGATGCTGCTATATTGATGATCAACGTAGAGGAGCTTATGTATTGTGTATGTTTTCCGCAATAGTACATGATCAGGATAATCTCTGTTGAATATGTGTTAAATTATTCAAAATTTCTACATGAATAACCATTAAAGCATGTGCATTCTCTCTTGTTTAGGTGCTCTTTCTTCCTTCTTCTCCTTGACACTTTCTAGAATACAATCACCAAGATTATTCTATTGAAGAGTTTTGACCATGAGATCAATTGTCTTCTTCATCCATGATGATTTTGGATGATAACCATGGTTGCAATAGTTTCATTTTGATTTCCCCTTCTTTCTCTTCTTTTCCTTCAAGCTAGTAGATTCGTTTGGAGATTTGAGATTTCCTTCCTTTCTTTGATTTGGTTCTTTTTCCTTTCCTTTTCCTTTGGGTTGCTGATTAAATTTTGAGTTGTTATCCCCACTTTCTTGGATAGAAAGTGCATGGGATTTGGAACTTTTCAATGTGTCCATAATTATGAGCTTATCCAACTCATTTATCAGGTACTCAATAAAAACATCGAGTGTGGGCATCTTCCAAGTTTCTCCTGTAGCAAGGTTAACTGTGTGAAAAGTGGAGACAAATATAACATAGTTTGGTCCCAATTTTGACAATATGCAAAGAATTAATTGACTTTTTTTCTTGGATCTATCAATTCTGCATTCTTTCAACTAGAGAAACAAGGCTTTGAACCTTGTGAAAAACTTGAATGTTTTGGAAACTTATTGGGTCTAATGAGTTGAGCTCATGTTCAAGAATGTGAGTCGACATCTGATCCTACTTGCCAAAGAGTGTCTTCAAAGTGGTTCAAACTTGATTTATACTAGTGCATGCTTCGACACGAAATAGTAATTATGGAGAAATTGATATGCATAGAAGATTGAAGGCCTCATCCATGCAGTTGAGATATTTGGATTTTTCAGTGGCAAAATTTGGTTTAATATCTGTTGTTTTGGTTACCCAATACAATCCTATAATTCTGAGTCGAAGTAGAATATTTGGCTTCAATGTGAAATGGTTATATGGGATGAGAATTGCAAAAGTTGGAAACTCCATTCCTTTTTATAGATCCAATATTCAATGCTTGCAAATATATTGTTTATGCTCCTTCTTGCTAGCTCCTGTGGGCTCTCATACCATGTGAAAATCATCATTGAGCCCACATAGAATGGTTCTAGCTATAAAATAACAAACAAAACTTGCAAGTAGGAAAGAATAGAGAAACATGAGAGAAAGAAAGGATGACTTCTATTCATACAAATAAGAAAATTATGAGAGGAGACAATTCCATACAATATATTGTACATGGCTGAGCTAATATATTAATGAATCTAGAGAGATGTGAACATGCATTGAAGAAAAATAACACCTAACGTAGTTTATTGGCCATGCAGTCATTAATTAATTGTTTCATGCAAGTGGAGATTATTATAAATCATACATGACCTTGTAGAGTGCCCTCTTGGTGATAATAAGTAGGTTTCCATACATGGCTCCAGTCACTAGTTTGACTGAAGCATAATTAAGTGTATCTTATCTCCAAAAATCCCTTAAACTCATCAATTATTATGCAAATATTAATCTCAAATCAGTCATTATTCTTTTTAATTATTAACTACTGTGTAGATCCTCTCTTAATGGCTATATTTGTATGTAAATTGTTAGGGTGGTTTTAGTAAACTTGACTCTGTCAAGTTGCCAATAGTTTTTGAGTTCAAGGTTTATGAAAATCCATGGTTTTTCCCATGTAATTCATTTCTAAGGTATCCTATTTAAAGACAAAAAGGCTCTAGTCTAATTTGTCCTGGTGGTCAGGGGGATCCAAGGAAACACAACCATTTGTAAAATGACTATGGGGTGGTGGCAAAGGTCCTAACATGAGGAGGGAAGTCTACACGAGTGACACATTTGGGAATGAAATTTTATTGTCGACATCTACCAATGAGTATTTAACATGAACAATAGAGGTGCATCATGAGGCTGTTTATGACCATCATATGCCATTATAATGGAACTTGCAAACTATTGTCCTGCCAATAGTCCCCCTACATTTTCAGCCAAAATATAAGGGTCCCCATTGAAATTTTTGGAAAAGTGATCCTTCATTGCACTTGGTTGGATTTTGGATTCCTCCATACTTATTATCATGATCCTTGCTTCTTTGGGGTTTAATCATGTCTTGGTATGCCTTTTTACCCTTGGAAGTTGTATCTTGAATGTTCGACTTCAAGTACTTTCCATATATTTTCCTTATTCATCTCGTTGTGTGTTGAGTGACTTCTCCTGCAAACATATCTAATGAGCTTCCTAATCGTTTTACAGAATTTATACCTATAGATAAGTATATATTCCCTTAGTGGGTAGTTACACTTATAACAATTGAAATAAAGATGTTTAACCTTTTCCTACAATAAAAAAATAAGATAAAGGAACCTACTTGTGATCCTTCACTTCCTTTGATCTCCTTTGAGTTGCTCCCGCTCAAATTGAATTAGCTCAATTGGTACTTGCCAAAAAAAATAGAAGACGACAAAAATTAAAGCATATGATATATTTATTGTAAACAAATGGAATTGACAACATTTGAACATACATTCATCATAGATATAGACAAAGGTATTGGAAAAGGAACAAACAACTTTATTGATTGATAGAAGGAGAAGTTACGCCCAATGTGGTTCGATCTCGTGTCACTCATCCAACTTAGTCCAAACCCTCATCACACCAATAGCAACATCAATCCAACAACATAAAATTACTTGATAATGATTTCAAGTCTCTAACCCAACAATATTTCTCTATAATATCCAAGCTACTTTGGCTCTATGATGGGAGGCCAATTTATAGATGAATGCAAGTGTTTTGTCATTAATATGGCATTGAATGGTTTTCCATAATTGCATGATTAGTTTCCATGTTCAAAGGGATGAGAGGATAGAGGACTAGATGATCCAAGGCTATCCTAAGTCGAGCTCATATTGATAGGATAGAAGTTGGGTTCCTTCTAAAATGCTCTAGAATCAAGGAATATTCCTAGAATCCTATGCCAATTTTGCTCATCCTTGCCTAGCACATGCTTAAGTGGGCCTAAGTGCTATGCAGAGCAGGTCTAAATGGGCCTACCTGCTATGCAAAGTAGTTGGCCCTAACTAAGGCTTCGTTGGTGTCCCAAGGAGGCATTTCAATAGGGTTTCAAACTAGGAAACTTTTATGGATGAAAGCACTCAATGAAGTGGCATGTATAGGACATATAGCAATTGAAGTAGGGTTTGATAGACCCGGTTTACATGGATTTGATCGTTAGGAGTGATGTGCCCAAATAGACCTGTAACAACTTTCCCCTAAAGCATGAAGTAAAAAATGATAATGTTGAGTGATATGCTTTACGATGTGATGAGGAGGATCTAAAGCAGACGATGACCTGCATCAATTACAATACATAATATCATGATATTTTTTATTTTTTCATGAATTGCTAAGGGAAGGCATACCCATACTCAACATATAAAATTTTCATTACATGTACATAAATTAGATAATGTCTATAGATATAGATCCATGATAAGATGACCATCTATGTAAATCCATCGTACATATGATTTAGTACTCTCCTTAAATCATAGCTCGGATGGATGAAACTAGATCCATGGTCTTCTATCTCATCCAACCATTTGCTCAAGTACGATTTCAACCATGTGAAAATGTGATTTGAAGTCGAACATGGGAAGACACCATCTGATTACCAACCAATGATGTAAGTTGTTAACAGACACGAGAGAAATCACAAATAATAATAATGATTCTTAAGGTACTACATTACATTCTGCATGGTGTGAATAGATGTTTTGATGTCGAACACTATATAAATTCTTTCAATCGAAGGCCTGTTATGTCAAACTATCGCTAGAAGCGAGAAACTTTCCATTGATGTATACAAGCCTCAAGGTAATGGAAGGGTGTTTTTAAGTCAACTTCCTAGATAATGTGCTGATGTCGAAAAGAAGCGAATCTTCGTAGGAGGGCCTTGATGTATCCCCCATCAACGACACAAAACGAGTGTAATTATTTTGAAGACAAAATGTGACTGATGACACAATGTTCAAGAATGGCAATCATGAAAATGAAGGTTTATGAGTATTGCAAAGGATGAAGTTTACTGAGTGACTTCTCTTGAACATGTCGGTGACACTGAATGAATTGGCAACATTGACCCAAACCAAAGTGATGGATGGTGTGATAGACCATAGGTATGATAGCCATCAAGCATATAACCCAACCCAAATAGTCACAGATATGAAGTGAAAGTGTCATGTTCAAGAGCGACTTGCTACCACAAAGTGATTTATCCCTTTTCCCATTTTCCCCAATCATTGTTGATCAACACCTCTTTATTTTTTAACAAGATTGAGGAGGATAACATATTCTTGAAGTATAATTCTACCCTTCGGGTGAATCCATCGCTATGTGATGTTTTAATGAGTCTAGTGAAGGTGAAATTCGGTCTTGTCATGATGGATAAGTTTGTCGCTATTTTAAGCTTTAATGAGTTTAACGACAATGAGAACTTGGTCCTTTTCATGTTTAGAGAGTTTGAAAAGGGACAAAAAGAAAACTCCACAAGTTCTTTTTCACAAATTTGTCTCTCAAGTCCAAAAAGCATAAAATAATACAAGAGAGAACCTATTGACCATGTTCGATCAATGTATTCCTTTTTCGTAAGTAATCTATCTCAGTTCGGAAAAGGGTTAAACTTATACTGAGTAGATGTCATTTCCAATCTGTTTACAAGCTAAAAAGGGCAAGAGCCCGAAAATCTTTTCATATTTTGAGAGTTTGAAAAGAGCTTAAAGAGGACTCTAGGGGGGTTCCTTTTTTGATGTTTAATAGAGCTCGAAAAAGAGATAAAAGTATGTTATGTGGTCAAAAGTACATTTTACGATCTTGCACATCAAATTCACTATGTCCGTTGTAAACCTGCTCAAATAACCACCAAACGGATTAAACATACCTGTTTCATTGGTAAAAATAGGTAAAAACTATAGCTTATTCATTTAATGAACATGAAATAACCATTAAACAAGAATTTACCAAGTCATTTTACCATTTGACATTTACCGTTCAGTTTTGTGCTCTGAACTAGTTTTTACCTCGAACTTTAGCAGCTGATTGTGAGAGATTCTGTGGACCATTCTTCATGCCATCAGGACCAAGTAGGAGATCTACCTCTTCTATTTTGTTTAAGGTCATTATTTTTCAATTTTAGGCAAAAGTTTTAGGTTCTTTGCATCCCTAGGGTAAATATTCCACGCCCTAGGATCAACTCACCCTCATGCATAAAAAATTGCACTGAAGAGCAGTCAAACAGAAGGGAACCTGCTCTGCAGCGCACTGTCTACAGACTAGGGGTGCGTTGGGCGCAATTTAGAGTTTTGATTCATCACCCTTACCCAAAATCTCTTTAGTTTTTTGCATGAAATGGATCCTAACTAAGCTTATGGTGTGATTTCAGACTTTGATCAGATCATAATGGTTATGACATGGTGTGAAAGAGAACATGAAGAATAGGATATGGTTGCCCTAAATGATCCTGGTGCTTTTGAGGCCCTCAGAGATTGTGGGTTGCTCAAATATTTTAGGTTATTTGGGATGAGGCAACAATTAGAACTATTGTAGTTCTTGGTTCATTCATGGGATCTAGTAGAACAAGTTTTTCACATAGGGGACAAAGTGCTCCCTATATTGATCGATGATATTTACTTTCTCATAGGATTATTAAGACGTGGTGCCCCCATTTCTCTTTCAGGTTCTACCCATGGGGCTGAATTAGTGAGGGACTACATTCGACAATTTTGCCGGCCAGGTACATAGCCTAGCAAAGATGGAAAGCTAAACATCAAGGATGTTTGTGATTTACCCTTGCGAACAATCTTTTTTACTATCACAAAGTTGGTGGGTAGCGTGACACTTCATTTCGTGAATAGATCATACATGCAATATGCACTGAAGTGTCTCGAGCCAACTATGTTCAATTGGTGTGAGGCAGTACTCTCTTTGATGAAAGAGTAGCTGACTAAATTAAAAATCGGTAAGACAAAAAGTTTCAGTTATGGATCGATCTTGATCGCTTTAACTTTGGAGAGAATTCCATTGATGCAACCTCAACATGTGACACTAAGTTTACCTGGTCCTAGAGATCCATAGATGTAGAGATGGGTAGATTTGATGGCTAGACATGCTAGGTAGTCATTAATCTCATTTTCTACCGCATTCTTCAGTTGGCTCCTTCAACAACATAATGTCATAGAGGAGCATCCATATGCAATGATGGATTTTCGTGGAGATCCAAATTTGAGATTACGAGTGGGTGTTCAATGGGGTGCTATAGGTAAATTGCTTTGATCACGTATTTTTGATTTTTGAGTTTTTACATATTTTTGTGTTTTTCGATCTTTCCAAGACTAAAGTAAAAATGTTCTCATGTATACAGATGTTGTCACCGTTCGATCAATGGGTCATCAATAGGAGGTAGGTGAACCAGTAGGGAGAAATGTTGGAAGAGCAATTCTCTAGGATTCATATTTAATCAAGACACTAGCAGAGTTGCAGGATCATATAGAGGGGTTAACCCTTAGTATACCGGATGTTCGAATCGAGTATTTAATGATGAGACTACAACACCATACTATTGGTGTGCCTAGCCATTGGATGAGGCTATTGCGCATGATAGCTCAGGCAGTGACCTGTTATCATGAGCATCATTAGATCTACTTAGGATTATTTACTATATGTATTTTGAGGTTTTGAGGTTAGATGACCAACATGTCTTGGACACAATTTTTTGTAAAAACTTTGAACATAGATCTATTTTACTTTTAGTGTTTTGTGTGGTTATGTGTAATCCTATTCAACTGTTGATATGAATTGAAAATTTACTCTTTACATATGTCGTAAATGTCTGTTTAACACATAATTTGCTAAATAATCAGTCAATGTGTTAAAGTTTATGGAAATGTGTTGATATTGAATGTAATCAAAATGTCTTTCCAAGAGATGAAATCTAAGGAATATATGATTAATAGTTGGATTTCAGACGGTATAAACATTCGTAAGTTTTAGTACGACAAGTTGTGAGTCTAGGCTAATGATGATTCGATGAATGCCAAGTGAAATGGAATCAGAGAGGAGTTTGATCAATGCACTATACTCAACAATATTGTTCATAGAATGACTGATACAAATCCCTTGAAAACTCACTAACTTGTCACTTGGAGCAAATATGGCGCATGATGTAGAGGATAGGTTCTGCATACTACAACTAGCACCATCGGCATAACCAACAAATTGTTCCAAATATTCTGACATCTGCAACAAATGCAAAGTGGATTACTAACCACATAAAAACTCTAAAAGTCACATTGTGACACACACACGCAATCAAAGAATATATAAATGTTTTTAGTATGCACAATCAAGCATAATAACATTTAAGATACAACCTGTTTCTGGGCCGTGACAATGGAATTCCATCATAATCAACCAACTTGTAAGCACATTTTTCCAAAACACTCCTGACAATGTAGGAGCCCATCCATAATGGTTCAAATTTTACTGCTCCTAATTTATTGGCTTCTTGATCATAAAGCAAGACCAGGTCTCCTTCTGAGAATATGCGAGGATTGACATTATGGTCGTATTGCACCTAAATTCATTTCTTATGTTCTTCGTTGGCCAATGCGGCTTCATGACGTGTTTCATCAAGATAGATGAGTTCTAAGAAATGTGCTTCCTCATCAGAAGTGTCAGGTAACAAGTCAATTGCGAGTTTTAGTGATGAAATCTCACATTATATTGGCAAGATTGCCTCAAGACCATACACCAATTGGAAAGGTGTGAATCAAGTTGCGTTTCTTACCAAGGTTCAGTAAGCCCACAAAGCTGAGTACAAGATCAAATGCCAGTTTCGTTTGTGAACTCCTATCATTCATTGAAGCATTCACTTAAGGACTTTTTTGATGGATTCTACTTATCCATTAGCCTGTTGATAATAAAGAGTAGAACTATCATGTGAGAGTTCTAACTTGGCAGTTAATTTAGTCATCATGTGATTGCGAAAATGTTAACCATGATCTGTAACTATAGCTTGTGGTAGACCAAACCGTGCAACCACACGGTTGAAGAAAAAAAGTGTAGCTATCTCACCACTTTTGTTTAATGTAAGCATCACCTCGAAGCATTTTGTAAAATAGTCAACGATGACAACAATATATCCATACCCCCCGGTTGAGTGAGGGTTACATGGCATGAAATCAATGCCCGTTTTGCAAATGGTCCAACAACGACGATAGGATGCAGTGGTGCAGGTGGTGTTTGAGTCTTACAATAAAATATCTAGCATGCATGACAACTTCTGACAGAAGTAATGTAATCGTTAAATATGGTAGGCCAAAAGTAACCATCATGGAGAATTTTATGTGTTGTAGCATAACTAGATAAATGTTCACCACAAGCACCAGAATGGAAATCCTTTAGAACTTTCTCAGACTCCTCATGTGTGAGGTACCTACGAAGAATTGTATTGATACCGTGATGGTAAAGGATGTTGCCAATGATCAGATAATCTTTGGCTTGATATCGAACACGTCACTATTGTGAGCGAGAGGTATCGGATCAGAAAGTTTGGGTTTGGAGATAGATTGGTATGTCTCCACACCATGGGTCACATGACAAGATCAGAAATAGATACTTGTTTGGAATTGATGGTTCCATTGTTGAGTTGATGAATTAAAATTCTACAAGGTGTATAAGTGCAGCCGTCAAAGGATTCTAACGTCGTAGGTGATCATGACAAAGGCGGTGAGCCAAGTGTTTTCCAACAATTCATTGACATGATACAAGTAGATTCACCTTCGTCTATAATGGTTCGATGAATAAGGTGATTCAAAGCATTTACTTGGATCAAGAATGCTAACTGTGCTGGTAATTGTGGCGTATAACATGTATGGTTAAAAATTATGAGATTGGAATCTGTGGGATCAATTCCACCAATTGCTGACAATAAAGCATGCTTTTGGGAGGGACAATTTTGAAGCACCCCAAGCGTCGACATAGAAAAATATGACTGAGCCAAATATTTTACTGTGATATAATTTTGCACTGTTGTTATAAAACCAGCTCACAAAAAGATAGAGAAGATAGATCAACGCCTTAGAATTCAGCTTCTTAGAGGGGGCAACCTCCTTTACATTACACAAATGAACAATTCTTGGATGATTCAAATGACAAAACCTCCTTTCTA
>APFE030298855.1:21912-35723 GCA_000404065.3 Pinus taeda
ATAATTGTTTTTCCTCCAATAGTTGTAGCACCCTGTCAACATGTTCAACATGATCCTTCCAAGACTTGCTATAGATTAGTATATCATTAAAGAATACTAACACAAATTTTCTAAGGAATGTTTTGAAAATTGAATACATCAAACCTTGAAATGTTGAGGGTGCATTGGTAAGGCCAAAAGGCATGACCAAAAATTCATAATGAGCCTCATGAGTTCTAAATGTTGTTTTTGGAATGTCTTCAGTCTTCATTCTGATTTGATGATATCCTGAACGAACATCCAACTTGGTGAAGTAAATTCATCCATGCAATTCATCAATGACAGGAATGGGAAATTTATCTTTAATAGTGAGCTTGTTAAGCTCCCTATAATCTAGACACATGCACCATGATCCATCCTTCTTGTGAACAAATACTACTAGAGCAGAGAAACAACTTTGACTAGGTTGAATTATACCACCCTCTAGCATTTCTGCAACCATACGTTCAATTTCACTCTTTTGGACATATGGATATTTGTAAAGCCTGATGTTTGGAGGAACACTTCCTAGAATCAAGTTAATAGCATGATCATGATCACGAATAGGTGGGAGGCCTTTGGGAGTCTCAAATACCTTGGAATGATTTTCCAAGGCTTTTTGCAGATCTACAGAAATGGATAATTTCGATGTGGGAACCTCTAGTGAACATAATTGTGCAATTATGCCTCGTATTTATTTCTTTAGAATATTTGTCATTCCGTTAGAGATGATTATCTTTGCCGATTTCCCTGCAATACACCTTAATTCAACTTCCTTTCCTTTTGAAGAGAATTTCATGAAAAGTTCTTGAAAATTAAAAGCTTTTGTACCCAAGGATAATAGCCATTGGACTCCTAGTACAACATCAACATCACCCATTGGAATGGAAAGCATTGTGGTATTCAATACATATTCTCCCATGGATAGCTCGATATTATGGCACTTTCCTTAGCAATTTATGGTTCCTCCACTTGCAACCATCACTTGACACTCTGGTGCTAGATATAGGAAGCAATTCAATTCCTTGGCTATCTTACAACGAATAAAATTATGGGTACTTCCCGTATCAATCAACGCTATTACCTTTTTCTTCTTGATATGCCCTTCTATCTTGACAGTTTGAGGATTGGTAATTCCAGCCAATGCATTACAAGATGTGGTCAGATTCATTTCTTCTTTTTCTAGGGTTTTTTCCTGGTGTATATCCTCTTCTTTTGAGATTTTTTGTTAATTTTCTTCCTCCTCTTCACAATCTACGTAAAATAATTTCTTCTCTGCACACTTATGACCTTTAGTGTATTTGCTATCACAATTGTAACAATGACCTTTTGCTCTTTTTTCTTCCAATTGTTATGGTGTCAACCTTGTAGGTTGTGGATGGCTAAGGGTAGCAACACTTCCATCTTTATGATTGTGAGTAGTAGGCTTCCTTGTTGCCATAATTTTTCTTTCCATTTTTCTTGCCAACCTGAATGCCTTCTCCAATAAATTTGGTTCCCAAAGGAGAACCTCATGTTGGATGTTATCTATTAAAGTCCCTATGAACACATCAATCCTATGCTCCTCTGGAATATCTTTTACCCTTATATTCAATTTTTCGAAGTCCTTAATGTGCTCCATCATTGAACCCTTTTGTTTGAGATTTATCAGTTGGCTAAAAAAAGTGTTTCTTTTTGCATCCACATAATGTGCTATCATTTCATCCATAAAAATAACCCAAGTGACAATTTGTTTATGAGAGCAAAAACATCGATACCATACAAATTGATTTGGTTCCAAATCTAAAGTTGCAATGCGCAGCTTTTGTGTGTTTTGCACATCATGGAGATCGAAAAATTGCTCCATCTGTAGTATCCATGTTCCTAGATCCTTGTCATCAAACTTCCTCATATCGATCTTTGGAACATGGTGGTTATTCGATCCAACGCTAGAGTCTATGAAATCATGATTAACATTTATTTTATTCTCATCATGAGTTTCCTTTACTACCCTTTCACCATTAGTAAGCATTTCTTGTATAAACTTTGTCAAACTTGTCTTCAAATTTGTCTTCAAATCAAGTTCCATGTCTTTCTTTAAATCATCCATGTTAGCTTCCACACCATCCATCTTAGCATCCACGCCGTCCATCTTAGCTTCCACGTCATTCATCTTAGCTTCTACGCCTTTCTTTAAACCATCCATATTAGCTTCCACGTGTTTCTTTAAACCATCCATCTTAGCTTCTATGTCTTTCTTTAAACCATCCATCTTATTTTCTGTTACTTTTTGTGTGAGTGAAATTTGTTGGACCTGGTCTCATAATTTTGATATATCATGTTGCATTTCTTCCTCTTCTTCATGAGTCATGCTAGAGATTTTAGGTTGTTTACTAGGTGTTTCCATTTTCTTTCTTCGGGGCATCAATTACTAATAATAATGCTTCACTATGCATTTTGAATTCCTTTAAACTAATTTTTCAAACCAAGCTTATGCAAAAAAAAAACACAAAAAACAAAAAACAAAAAAAAGCTACACACATTTTTTTCACCTTGTAGGAGCTCAATATTGAATCTGATGTATCTCTACAATTTTGGATCTCCCAGGTTTGAAATTTCTTCCTGTGGTATCCCTCTAAGCAGTCTTTCTAACCCCATAAGTTTGATCAATATTGGATTCTCCAATGAAGAGTTATGCCAAATCTCCCATGATGACCTGAGTATAGACTGGTTCACTAGAGTGAACTTGTATGACATGCCACAGGTCACTGTTTCAACCTTAGGTTTTGAAAATGATACCCAAAAAAACTACAGTCCATCCTATTTCTGTAACTTCTTACGGAAATTCAAGATTATGCTCATAATGAAAGTTATATCGATTTTCCCAAGGTGATTTGTTTGGAATGTAATTTGGGGGTTTGCAAAAACCCTAACTTCCTCAGATCGTATATTCGAAAATATAGCGAGATAGGATTTGAAATTTGGAACCAAGGTTCAAACCAATTTATTCTCAAATGGGGTTTTTTTTAGCATCTGAAACTTTGTAGCGAAAGAGTTATAGCAAAAATTCCATGATGACCTATTTTAGATGAAATTCTGGAGCTTGCAAAAACCCTAACTTCCTCAGATCATATCTCCATAAATATAGTGAGACAAAATCTGAAAGTTGGACTTGAGGTTCAGTGAGATTTAGTCTCAAATGGGTTTTTTTCTTAGTTTAAGAATTGTCGCAGAAAAAGAGTTATAGCGAAAATTCCACAATAACCTATTTGGAGCAGCGAAACCCTAGAATCCAAAACTTTGATACCAAATGTTATGAAACCAGCTCACAAAAAGATAGAAAGGATAGATCAATGCCTTATAATTCATCCTCTTCAAGGCGGTAACCTCCTTTACATTACACAAATGAATAATTCTTGGATGATTCAAATGAGAAAACCTCCTTTCTATATATAAGAGTCTAAGGGGTCACAATATAACTAAGCCGACCTAACAATAATAATATAAAGGGACAAAAATAACAATAGAGGGATTCTATGGGGCACAATAATAAGAATATGGGGATAATAGGGGCACAAAAAACAACAATAAGGGATACAACGACAATAATAATGGGGTAATCACTAGTATTATAGGGATCTAACAACTGCTCAAGCTCGAGGGTTGATTGTAGATTTATAAATAACTCCCTTAGGCAATTTTATTGTTAACTCTGGTGCAATGGGTGGTGGAATAGAATCAGATGAAGTTGAAGTCGAAGTATTGGGTTGATCTGTAGCTTGGTTATTCGATGACAACAATGGATTACCGTAGTCTTTACTTCGTGCAGTCACCAATAGCATGAGCACTTGTGAAGTGGAAGCATGATCTGTAGAAACCAAATGGGTCTTTGGGTTTGGAAAAGGATCTGTCAACACAACAGATGTACTAGAAGTCTTAAGAAGTTTTGAGACTTCAGAGCGCTGAGGACAGTCTCGCGTAAAGTGCTCCTCATTGCAAATCAAACATGGGTAACGAGGTTTCCTAGCCAAAGAAGAGGAATCAGATGATTTGTTTTGAGGGGGATAATTTTGTTTCTTTTTGGTTTTCCCCTTTTTCTTACTTCCATGTTGCTTTTCATTTTTACCTTTGTCAGATGACACAACATTTATTTCAGAAGCAAGTGTATTATTAGGTGTATTAGAGGTTTGATTTGAAATAGCAAGTGTTTGACTAGATGGTATACTTGCTGTTTGAGTGCTTGAAGAACCTATCACACTATCACCGGAATGAGAGTCCTTATTGGATGGAGGTGGTGGAACAGTAAAAGCTGGTCTAGGTGCATTTGTGATGACCCTGAAACTCTAAGCGCACTCCACTTGTATCTTAAGCATACAAGTCAAACCAATCCATTCATACATAGCCGAATGCCATAATAGAAATTCTATTGTGACCCAACATAGCATCTAGATTCCTTTCTTATTTCATATAGGCGCAGCCATATATTTATTTATGACAACATAAAATTTTAAACCCAAAATAACACTGACACACATTATTGGAAGAAATCCCAACCTCAGCTTTATGACACTTGACCATCCCGCACCTTCAGCTTCTTCGGGGCTCTCTGCAGCAGAACATATGTTCTACACACCCCATGTTATCGATTTTAAATTTGCTAACGCAGGTTCTTATTCGACAGATAGGATTATCTGAATAATATAATAACTTAAACCACTGTTTAAAACAACTTTCAGGCATATAAAGATTTCAGTATGTAAATATAAAATAAAAATAACTATATGTCCATCGATTAGCCAATTCAAGGCTATCATATACAATTACATAATGCCAAACTGTCAAACGTATCCTGGTAGAGGAAGAGCACACAGATTTGATAAAACAAACTCGTTGAATATTGTTGGCGGAGATCAACAAACCATAGTTTTCTTATATCTAGGAATCACCACTTGAAGCATGCAGAGGATCGACTCCTCCAACTGCGTTAGTGTTATTCCATTAACAAATCAACACACCCATTCGTCGATTGTATCCCCCCAATAAAATGCGTTACATCTATCACAATATAATAATATAACAAGTCTGTTTTCATCAGCGTTAAACGCTCTAATACTACCCAAAAACGAGAGAGAAAAAACGTTGATTTGGATCCCCCTTCTGAAATAAGTCCTAACGCAACTAAAATGAGAAGAATGTGAAGAACGAGGCCGTCAAGCATGGCTGGTCCATCTCCATTCTCCACAGCAAACACTATCTTCAGTTCCCACGTTGTATGTTACTTCCAAATGACAACGCATGAACCAAACACCTGGACTGTCAGTTCTGAAACGGATTGCCGTCTAGCTGCCGGTGGGCATGCCGCGATTCCGGGGATTTACACTTGTAATTTGTTGGCGTTCTAATCTGATCCGAGCTAACAGAGGATCACACATTAAAACTAACTCAAATCTCTTCATTTTTTTTTTATTACATTGTCTACAAACAAATACACAATCTTTTAATTTAAAATTCTAGCAAGTAAAACTCCTAACTAACAACGCTCACTTACACCTATTGTAACACACCCACTTACAGTAATAACTAATTATTTAGGAAATCGACCTCTTTAGTAGCTGGACATTAACACACAGAAATAAATTTCACCCTGTCAGGCCACAACATGTGGACAATTTTCCACATTGCTGGCCAGGTCCGATGCTCCTGCATCAGACTCCCGGGGAAGAAAACTGATCTTGTAGTTGTTTGGAGTTGATCCCCATCCTCTGTAGCTCCGATGACGTCCTCTACTGGTTCCTCTTTCCACTCGGTCAAATACTGATAATGAGTCTGACTCCTGGTTCGCTTTAGCGCTTTCTTTTTCCTTTTTCCTGCTTTGGGCTTTCGTCTGTTATGGCATCTCTTTGTGGTTCTTCTTCTGGATTTTAGTATAGGTACCATTCTACAATACATGACTAAATCACCTGTTTGGAAAACCTTTTTCCACCTCTTCATATCCGCTCGCTGCTTGTCTTCGCTACTGCATTCCCACCATCTGCTTTTGACATCTTCCTCAAATATGCTTCTAGGAGTTATCCAATTCACATCTACTTGGATTTTATTCGGATCCAATTTCAGCTCTTCTTTAGAGACAACATATTCCTTCAAATCTTCATTCTTGACCCTAATGGTGATTTTATATAAGGCTCGAGAATTTGGAGTCATGCACCATTCAACTTCTTTCTTCGGACTGAGTGCTATTGGCACAGTACATGGTTTAAGGCTTTCATTGATTAGCCATTTATCCATTCTCTTTCACTTGTGTTCTAGCTTCGACATTTCCCTGCATTACCCTGTAGGCTACTTTATTCGACATACTGACTCCCGATATTAGATCATTATGTTCACCAATACTCCTGATGAGTAACAACTCATCTACAACAATATCAGCACAATCATTCAAGAAATTCTGAATTTCTCCACGTAAATCTTCTAAATTTGTAGAAGTTAAAATTAACTTGGGTTTGCCAACACTAGCAAGATGCATCTCCTTACCCTTCTCATCTTCTTGCAACAGGATCTTCTCATTCATCAACGTGACACTATCTCCAAGTGCTTCTTTATCAGCTTCAACTTTCAATGGCAGTAGTGTATGGTTATGTCCATCTTTCTCCAAAGTATAAGTATTTCTTCTGCCATCATGTATGGCATTTCGGTCAAACTGCCAGGGCCTCCCTAGCAATATGTGGCATACATCTATCAGCATTACATCACATAAAATGACATCCTTATAAGTACCAATCTGAAATTCAACTTGACATTGTTCAGTTACAAAAATTTGATGGCCTTTCTAAAGCCACGATACTTTATAAGGAGTGGGGTGTATTGTTCTCTCCAACTTCAACTTGTCCACCATCTCTGTAGAAACAAGGTTGTCAGTACTACCGCTATCAATTATCAACTTGCAACACTTACCCTTGGACTTACATACAATTCTGAATAAAGTCTTCCTTTGAACTGGTTCTTTGGCTTCCTTAGCTCCTTCCAGTAATACCCTCTTCAGTAATAGGGATTCTCCGTCTTCTGGTGGTTCCTCTTTAGGTTCAGGTTGAGGAATCTCCTCCTTGGCTTCTGCAACATTCACGTTGCACTGGTTTGCTGATCTTTGATGAGGACAATCCCATTGTACATGTCCCCATTCACCACATACAAAGCACCGAACATCTCTTCCTCGGCCTCTGCCTCTGGGCACAAACCTTCCACGGCCAAAATCTCCTCTTTGTGGTGCTCTATTGCTCACACTCCCTGCCTCATTCTGAGAGTGTTGAACCTTTGGATTCAAGTATCCTTCCTTCTTTTTGCTGGATTCTTACTCTGTTTCTTCTCTGGTTTTGTTTGCGCAAGAGTTTTTCCTCTGCCTTCAAGGCTGCTTGATAGGCATCCTCAACAGTTTTCAAACTCAACAGGCTAATCTCATCTTGGATATCATACCTTAGCCCATTAATATACCTGGCTACTTTCTCCAAATCATCTTCTACATGCCCTGTTCTAATATTTAACCTGTAAAATTCTTCCGTATATTCTTTAACAGACATTCCCTTCTGCTTCAAATTTTGCATCTGCTTAAAAAGATTCAAATGATAGTCTTTAGGCAAAAACCTGGCTCTGATACCACCTGATGAAGCCCAGGCCGCTCCCAGGCCACTTCTACCAGGATCCTTCGATCACCATGCATAAAAGCTTGTTTCATGGCGTTGTAATCTCATGATTTACAAAACCCTTTAATCTTCTACCCATAAGTTCATTCAATTCCAACTCCCATCCTTCATTCTTATAACTTCTTTATTTAAACCAAAGATGTAGCATCGGTACATACCTCTGCTCCCTCCATCCAGGTTTAATACATATAGGATTTGGTGATCACTCACGCAATATAACAGTCATGTTATATTATATATAACAGTCATGTTTTGTAACTAAGTACCGACATATCAGGTGTATCGCACTGTTTTCCCTCGGTAATTAAATATACAACAGACATACAAGAACGAGTCTTCAATTGATTAATAAACGTGCGCATACAATAGGGATATATGCTTTCCACTGTTCAACGCAATGAGCCGCTCTCCACTTTCCAAATGACGGATCTGCCTCAGGCATATAAACAATGAACTGATCCCCGGAACTCGCCACAACAAATTAAACAATACGCATATATGATCCCCAATTTATTATACATCGGTTTACAGTCGAATTGACAGCTCTATATTCCTCCGCCAAACCTGTTATCAATTTAAAATCAAGCAGCAGGTTATCATTATGCCTACGGGTGTGTATGCACACATCAGACAGCAAATGCGTACGGAATCATAAGTAGAACCATTAACACCGTGCCATTTCAACACTATATGACTGTATATATGTGCGAGTTCAACATTATATGACTGCATATATGTGCGCCGTATAAAATCAAGCCTGTCCATACATTAAACGAAACAGAAACTGATTCACCATTATTACACAGCAGAGAGCGCATGGGAAAATAAGCACCATTATGCCATTCAAGTTATATGACATCAAATTCTGTCATCAAGCAAAGAACCATCTCTCAGAATTTTATTAAACACAATGAGGCCCATACAAATTGAAATCAACATATTAATATTTACAATAAAACAAACATTCACACAGTTATATTCATGGCCAGATATCCAAATCCATGGCCCTTTTACAAACTGCCGAAGGCTCCCAAGGAGAACCTTGCTCACTCCTCACTCCTCACAATTTTTCCTCAACCTCTTCATAATCGAAATACTGATCTATGGATCTAATCCAATCCATGAGCTCCTCGGCATTCAAACTCCCTTCATACATAGGAATTTTTATCTTGGGTTTGCTTCCAACTTTTGCCAGCATCTTGAGGACTTTGGCAGTTTCATTTTCTTCTCCTGTCTCCACCTCTTCGTCAAATTCTTTTGAAGAACTCTCAGTTTTCACATCGGGTGCTCTTCTCTGGGCTGTTTCCATTGTCTCCATTCGTTCACGCAGTCTCCGCACTTCTTCTATCAGGACTGCATTAGGTTCTGGTCTTCCTCGACCAATTCCTCGCCTTGGCGGCATCTTAGCTGCAACCACCTGTATATTTTGGCTCTGATACCAAAAATGATGACCCTAAAACTCTAAGCGCACTCCACTTGTATCTTAAGCATACAAGTCAAACCAGTCCATTCATACATAGCCGAATGCCATAATAGAAATTCTGTTGTGACGCAACATAGCATCTAGATTCCTTTCTTATTTCATATAGGCGCAGCCAGATATTTATTTATGACAACATAAAATTTTAAACCCAAAATAACACTGACACACATTATTGGAAGAAATCCCAACCTCAGCTTTATGACACTTGACCATCCCGCACCTTCAACTTCTTTGGGGCTCTTTGCAGCAGAAGATATGTTCTACACACCCCATGTTATCGATTTTAAATTTGCTAACGCATGTCCTTATTCGACAGATAGGATTATCTGAATAATAGAATAACAAACCGCTGTTTAAAACAACTTTCAGGCATATAAAGATTTCAGTATGTAAATATAAAATAAAAATAACTATCTGTCCATCGATTAACCAATTCAAGGCTATCATATACAATTACATAATGCCAAACTGTCAAACGTATCTTGGCAGAGGAAGAGCACACAGATTTAATCAAACAAACTCGTTGAATATTGTTGGCGGAGATCAACAAACCATAGTTTTCTTATATTTGGGAATCACCACTTGAAGCATGCAGAGGATCGACTCCTCCAACTGCGTTAGTGTTATTCCATTAACAAATGAACACACCCATTCGTCGATTGTATCCCCCCAATAAAATGCATTACATCTATCACAATATAATAATATACCAAGTCCATTTTCATCAGCGTTAAACGCTCTAATACTACCCAAAAACGAGAGAGAAAAAACGTTGATTTGGATCCCCCTTCTGAAATAAGTCCTGACGCAACTAAAACGAGAAGAATGTGAAGAATGAGGCCGTCAGGCATGGCTGGTCCATCTCCATTCTCCACAGCAAACGCTATCTTCAGTTCCCACGTTGTATGTTACTTCCAGATGACAACGCATGAACCAAACACCTGGACTGTCAGTTCTGAAACAGATTGCTGTCCAGCTGCCGGTGGGCATGTCGCGATTTCGGGGATTTACACTTGTAATTTGTCGGCATTCTAATCTGATCCAAGCTAACAGAGGATCACACATTAAAACTAACTCAAATCTCTTCGTTTTTTTTTATTACATTGTCTACAAACAAATACACAATCTTTTAATTCAAAATTCTAGCAAGTAAAACTCCTAACTAACAACGCTCACTTACACCTGTTGTAACACACCCACTTACAGTAATAACTAATTATTTAGGAAATCGACCTCTTTAGTAGCTGGACATTAACACACAGAAATAAATTTCACCTGTCAGGCCACAACATGTGGACAATTTTCCACATTGCTGGCCAGGTCCGATGCTCCTGCATCAATTTGGAATCTTATCATAGAGCGTGCCAGACTGGGTGTAAATCAAGTGTAAGTATTGGGCATGAGCAATTACTTTCTCTTCAGTAACAACTCCTACTTTAGCCACATCCTCGGTGATATATGGCAACAAGGATTTAATAAACCACTCAGCTAAAAGCTGATCAGGAACAAAATTTTTGACCATTCAACGACGATGACACCACTCATGAATATGATCAGAAATGTGAGTAGTAGTGGTATGTTTAAAGTTGGTCAACAGTTCCATTCTTGTTTCATATCTGATGGGTAACTAGAAATGGGTTAAAAATTTAGTGGCTAAGGCTGTGAAGTTGTCAAATGAAGCTTGTGGTAATTTAATATACCACTTTGCAGCCAGACCAGTGAGTGTTCGCTAGAAATGACGTAGTCTTACTGAATCATCATTTAGGGAGTTGGATGAACACTATAAATGAAAAGTGTTTGGACATATCTTCTCCAGGGTTTCCATTGAACTTAGGAATATCAGAAGGAAAGTTGTGTGGAATCATTGATCACTAAGCTCCATAAAGAATGGGATCATTGGTAAGCTGATTTAAATCCAGTAATTCAAGTGTTGTGACAAAAGATAATTGTCGGTTTAAGTCAGGTTGAGTGTAACCAGGGTAAGATGGGATTGCCTAGGCAATAGGCCTTTGCATACCAGCATAAGGAATCTTCTACTGGTAACCTTGATAAGGGTAGGTTTGTTGAGCATATCTAGTATAAGGTTGTTGTTGTTGGGAACCAAGATAAATTTGCTATTGACCAAACCCCACATAGGCTTGTTGACTAAAACCTGGGTAAGCTTGCTATTGACCAAACCTAGCATAGGCTTGTTGACCAAGTCCAAGATAAGTTTGGTACTATTGGAATTTCTGTTGTTGGTATTGTGCCTGCCACAGTTGTTGATACAATGGTTGTTTCCCACCAGCATAAGTTTGACCAAGTTGTGGATAAATTGGATGAATATAAGTCCGAGTCATCCTAGTTAATGGTAAACTGGTCTGAGGTTGTTAGATTCCAGACAAAAACAGTTGTTGTAAAACGGCCTGCGAAGACTGAGTCTGTAGACTTGAAACTTCAGGGTAAGAGGTTGAAGGATCAACTTACAAAGGTTGAGATACAATCAACTGAGCTTGCGATCGTGGTAAAGTCGTAACGATAGGCGTAGTAGGTATGGATGAAATAGGTTGTATTGGTTGTGATGGATACACAAGCCTTGGATGAAAAAGCATTGTAGGCTTCCATTGATAAACAATTATTTGAGAATAAGTTGGACCTAAAGACAACGATATATTGCCATATAGTGGCCCCCCAGAGTATGGAGAATAAGTAGATTGGGCATATTGTTCTCCATATGGAGGTAATCCAGTGTTAATTGGATACATTGGATGGTAACTAGATGGACCAACTTGATATTTACTTGATGGATCAAACTGTTCAGCATCTGTTAGTGAAGAACCAGGTAAAATTCCCATGGATGACATGTGTGAAGACCATGGATTAGAAGAAACACTGGAGTGAGTTCCAGATAATGATTTGTAACCCAGTGGGATGGACAGACTACCATACAAATGTGACTTAGGTGTTGTGGTAAACATCAAAGAAGTAATGACAGTAGATGCTATTGCAACTGTAACATATGATATAGTGTGGGATGTTGTTTTACCCATAGTCAAATGACCCAATAAATGTCCTAATGAATCTATGGGAGTTTGAAAGTAAACAGGATCAAGAGGAGCAATATAAGTTAACTGAGGAAAAGACGGAGAAAGATAAAGCCCTGGTCCAAAACTAGTTGGAGTTCTAGGTGAAGTTTCTTCTTCAAATTCCTCTTCAATAGCAATCAAACCGGGTGGAATGATTTCACTGTCAGGTCTGTAATAAATTTCTGATGTTTGACTCTGCGGTAAGGGAGAATTCTCAACAGTTACAGATGTTTGAGGATAAACCGGTCGATCATCTTTCGGTTCGAGAACAACTTCTGGTTGTTCAACTTCGGGATCCAAGTGTTCTGGTAAAATAACAATGGGTTCAGGATGAACCTCTTGAACAACTTCTGGTTTAGAAGTAATTTCTTGTTGAACTATGATAGGTTCGGGATCAACTTACAATTGGAAAAATTCAAGTTCATAAGCAATTTCTTGTTGAACAACTTTGGGTTGAGGATCAACTTCTTGTTGGACAACTTCAGTTACCATTTCACTAAGTTCACTTTCAGTGTCCTCAGGTAATTGCAAAGGTTCCACTTTAGTAGTAGATAAATCAGTAATAGTAGGAGTAACTGGAACCGTAGTACTTACCGGTATAGGTGACTCTGGTAAATCAGATGAAGAACCAGAAGCTTGTGATGTACTCGACCCAGTTAAACGAGACTGCTTTCGCCGACTAGGTGTAGCTTCAGGCGGTAAAGGCAGTTTACTCACTACGTGATTGATAGGGTTGTTGTTGAATAGATTGTCACGACAACGCTTAGACCGGGGGCTGTCACCCTGATCCCCAATCTCTCTGTTTAAGCCGTATCCCAAGGCTAAGGGGGGTAGACCCTATGGGATAAATGATGACCAACTGTGGACTAGTTGGGTTAGGAGACACAGAAAGGCAATTTAGCACCTGATTGATTTTGGAAATTAATGTACCAGTGCCTTATGGAGTTAATGATTAAATAATTGTTTATCAAAAGCTGTAGAAATATGAACTTTATAATTCCATGATTAACAATAATTTATCATCAAACAACCAAAACAGAATGCAAGATATTCAACAAACGCGCAATGCCTTAATAATGATCCAGCAATTAAATTTCTAAAGATTGAATGCTTTAAACAACCATACAATTTAAATGCTACCCAATTACCACTTTCATATAGCTAACTTTTAAATAAACATTTAAGTGCATTTAAGTATAGAAAAATGGAACCATGAAAGACACCAAAAATGAATTTTCAATTAGTCTTTTTCAAATTATTTTATTTTTTATATATTTTAAATAAAACAAAACTAAACTAAGCAAAAATTAAAGTAAATGAAACCTAAAATTATTAACACTAAACTAAACTAAATGAAAAGAAAATAAACTAAACCTAAAAAACTGACTTAAAAAAAAAAATCAAATATTAAGTAATCTAAATCTAACATTTAATTCTAAAACTAAATAAAAGAAAACTAAAAAATTTCTTTATGCCTTTTTTAATTTTTATGATTTTTTGATATTGTTTAAAATCAAACTTTAAAAATTAAATCTAAATAAATCCTAAAAACTAACCCTTTTTAACTTTTTT
>APFE030298855.1:36212-57267 GCA_000404065.3 Pinus taeda
ATAAATATCATAGATTAAAATGAAAATAAAACTAAAATCTAAAACTAACAACAATCTAATTCTAGAAATTAAAATCTAAATTAAGAAAAAGCCTAACCTACAACTAAACAACACATATATAACATATGAGAAAAGGAAAAACTTACGCTAACCTAAGAACCCAATCAATTTTTATTTTTTTTTGCTGCCGCAGATGTGCATGTTTGCGTGAGAGTTGGACGACGGGCAGGGGAAATGACTGAAGGTTGCTGCTGCGTGGAAGAATGGCAAGGGAGGCGCTGCAAGATTTTGATTGCAGGTTGGACGGCGGCAGCAAGGAGCAACGACATATGGAGGAGGCTAAACAACAATATGGAGGTGAAGGCATGGGCAACGAGAAGGATTGGATAACAGAGGCCGCGGTGGGAAGGGTTTGGCTTGTGGCTTGAAATAGTAGCATGGAGCTGGAAAATTTTTGACAATTTCGCTTGCAAGGAGACAATACGTGCAGCTCGATGGAGATTTTCGATGAGGACGCAGGGATGATGTGCACAGAGGATGATAAACACAGGTCAAAATTTGAAGCTTGCTGCGTGGAGAGAATAGCTGAAGCAGCAATGGAGAATTGAGAAGAATCGATAAAATGAAGACTGCATAGGAGCCAAGGGAGTTGTGTGGGGCAGAAGGAATGTGTGGAGACTCTTTGCAGATGTGTGGATGCAGTAGCTATGAGGGTTTGGATAGCTGTTGGAGAAGGGGATTTGATTTGCAGTAGGGTGAGAGGATTTGAAAATTCTAGAAAACCCTAGGACAACATACACAAATCAAAATTTTTTGCTAGAAAAATGACCTCAGGCAACAGAAAGACTTAAAACCCAGGAAGCAGACAGGAGAACTTCCACCAAAACCTCTAAATATTTTCCAGAAATCTTAATAAAATTTTTAATTCGCTCTCCTTCAGATTTCTTGAAACCCTCATTAAAATTTTTTAGATCTGAAAATGAATTATTTTAAAACCCTTGGACTGCAAGATTGTTGGTTGATATTTTAGAAAGCAATTTTAAATGAAACCCCAACAAACAAATAGCTTGGAGAGTCTCGAATTTCTTCAGCAAAAAGAAACCTGCAAAAACTGATCTTGAGGCTAGATCTTACCCTTCAGAGCCTAGATCTGGCTTCAAACAAAATTTTCTCCTCAAACATGTAACTTGCAACCTGTTCTTGAAAATAAACAGCGAGAAACTGAAAAATGAAAAAAATAAATGAAACTCTAAAAACCCTAAGAACCAGCTAAATAATTACAGTATTTACAAATTGAAGGCTCTAGGTAGCCAAATTTAACATTATGCCACAGAAATATTTTCAGAATTTTAAACTTGATGTGAGGTACTTCAGAAAACCCTTCATGCATTCATAAAAAAAAATTCAAATGATAAGCCCGGGATAAAAACTGGCTTGGCTCTTTCAGAAAACACAATCTGGGAGTTGGATGGTTCAGCTGAGAACTTCCCCTAACGCCTGGTAAACTCAAAACTAAAGAGCACAACTTAAATCAACCATTAACATAGAGGGAGAAAACAACAGTGAAATTTAGATTAAATGGAGATACCTACCATTATATTTCAGAAATTAAACTATCATTCAAACCCCAGAGATTAGACAAGATACGTGTGCCTAGATCAATCTTCATCAGGCTATTATCAATGGCTGAAAATAAAATTATGCAGAAAAATAAAACATCTTACAACATTTCTAGAAGAGTAACACCAACAAGATTTTCAACCCCAAAGTCTTTCTTTATTGCACAAAAAATGACTACAAGAGAGCTTTCTTTAGCACAAGACTCACAAATCGAATCCTCTCAAATGACCCTTGACACCCTATTTAAAGGAAAAATTCCCAATGGCTAGTTCGAGTGATCCATGTCAAACTAATCTTGACCATCGATGAGGATCAAAATTCCTTTCAATCTCATCCATTGAAATTTTAAATGCATTTTAATATATTAAAAATTAAAATTTTGCATTTATTTTCTCAAAATTTTGACTTATTTTATTGTTTTATCTTTATTTTTTCAAAATTTTTATTATCTTAATTTTTAATTTAATTTTTTATTATTATATCTTTATTTTTATTGTTTTTTTTTTAGTTTTGGATCCTCGAACTTAGCTTTTGGAAAAATCACCTAGGACCTAGGGCTTAGGACTTATGAGGCGATTAAAACATTTTCTAACCCTCAAGACACTTTACATCATGACTTTTACAATTCTACATCTCAAGGGGGAAAACCCATTTGACATAGACCCTCATAAACCACCCAGTTCTGTGACACAAATATAATCTAGTAGATCAAGCAACTTGTAATAACCTAACCAAATAGTTAGAATTATTTCAAATTACTTTTACATAGACTCGAAGCACACTAGGATTCCCCTAAGATTCTAATGACAAAATCCATTTTGGCTTTGGGGTTAGGCTGAAGAAAAACCCTGCTGATCATGGATCGGTGAGACAAAAAAACTTCCAGAATGTAGATTATTACTAGAAAGTTAGGTTTTCCTAGGCAATTTACATACATGACTCAGATCTGCTAAGATTATTTACAATTTACACATGCAGACTAGGTTTACAACATAACATGATCGGGCTGATGATGACAGTCGAATGGCACGGACACGTCGATCCGACGCTGTCCCTTTTTGCGAAAAAAAGGGTGTACTGCTATGGATAGTTGACATGTAGTGGTCAACAGAGGTAAAGGTTGATTTTCTTCCACTATTGGTGATTGATTTTATTATAAAAAGAAATAAACAGAAAGAGGGTAATCTAGGAAAAAGAATTACCAAGTAACTATGAACTGCAATATACTTCCTCGGAAGAGCCAATGACTTAACATACATGCAGGTAATCTCCCCGAATGTTGTTTTCGGTGTATTATAGTATACAAGGTGAATGACTCGGTTACCTATGGATGGATAGAAACCTAATGTAGTCCTCCCAAATATATCTGAAAGTACATGAAGGCCCAATCTGTGTTAGCACTATCTAATGTGAAACTGCACAATGAGAGCATTCCCTTATACTTTTCATACTATAACACTGCATGATATACCCGAAAGTATGTGGATGATCTACGATATACTTACGTATGTGGAATGAGGCATCACACTCGAAATGTATCACATGTCGTTAGCAACAGTTTTTATGTTTAATGATGCTGGAACACGTCTCTAGCCTAGGCCTATAAATGTTATGTGTTAAGTTACAATGCTCCATTAGGTTAATTGAGATAAATTTTAGTTGATATTATTTAAAAGTTTTCCTTTTAGGTTCACCGCGTGATGTTTCTGAAACTCTTAGAATGCAAATATGACGAGAAACATTCTTTTCATTTGATTTAAACAATGAAAACCGTAACTAAAAGGGATAGGGTAATCAGAATCTCTAAACAAAGAGCATAGAGCACATCTAATACAACTTTCCCTATACCATTCCTACAAGCACACACAAACTTTTGAATGCATTATACATGTTTTGCTTTTCATTCCTTTAATGGTTAGATGAACATAAAGAAACTAAATGCACAAATGATCAATCAATGCTTTTCACAAGAAACGAAGACTTTACGATAGTTTCTTTTTCAAAGAAATGAAGACTTTACAATAATTCTTTTTCAGAAAAGTAAAGACTAATCAATGTAAGCTAACTTTGAAAATGAATTGATAATGATAAAGAAATCTCTTAAGAAACACTAAATAATCAAGGTCAAAGTAGGGCTATGAGAGGAAATGCAAAATAATTTCAGAGATAAAGAAAAACATTGATCTTTAGCAAACAACATCAGAAGCAACTTTGGCAAAATAATCAAGTAGACGTTGGGTTTTTTGGCTTGACAGGGACCAGTGCAGCCCTAAATGGGAGACAGTGCGTTGCAGAGGCTGTCTCTAAGCCAAGGGTGCTCTTTATAGCACTGTCCCCTAACCAAGGGTGCTTTCGTAACAAAACATTACTAGAGTAGGCATTCTAGTGAAAATTTTGACCAAAAAAGCCTCAAAATGCTGAAAAGAGATCAATGAAGTCAAGTAAAGTCTACTAGGATGTAATATGATAAGGGTAACTACTAGGAACGATGGTCGATCCCCAGTATGGTCGCCAATTTGTTTTACGGAATTTATACCTAAGGATAAGTATATCTTGCCTAAGTGGGTAGTTACACTTATAACAATTGAAGTAAAGATGTTTAGCCTTTTCCTACAATAAACAAATAAGGTAAAGGAACCTACTTGTGATCCTTCGCTTCCTTTGATCTCCTTTGAGTTTCTCCTGTTGCTCCCACTTAAACTGAATTTGCTCAATTGGTACCTGTCAACAAAAACAAAAGACGACAACAATCAAAGCATATGATCTATTTATTGTAAGCAAATGGAATCAACAACATTTGAACATACATTCATCATAGGTATAGAAAATAGTATTGGAAAATGAACAAACAACTTTATTTATTGATAGAAGGAGAAGTTACACCCAATGTGGTTCGATCTCGTGTCACTCATCCAACTTAGTCCAAACCCTCATCACACCAATAGCGACATCAATCCAACAGCATAACATTACTTGAAAATGATTTCAAGTCTCTAAACCAACAATATTTCTCTATAATATCCAAGCTCCTTTGGCTCTATGGACGGAGGCCAATTTATAAATGAATGCAAGTGGTTTTGTCATTAATATGGCATTGAATGGTTTTCCATAATTGAATGATTAGTTTCCATATTTAAAGGGATGAGAGGATAGAGGATTAGATGATCCAAGGCTATCCTAAGTCGAGCTCATCTATAAAAGATGGGTTCCTTCTAGAATGCTCTAAAATCAAGGAATATTCCTAGAATCCTATGTCAATTTCGCTCATCCTCGCCTATCACAGGCTTAAGTGGGCCTAAGTGCTATGCACTGCAGGTCTGAATGGGCCTACCTACTATGTAGAGCAGTTTCCGCTGACCAAGGTTGCGTTGGTGTCCCAAGGAGGCATTTCAATAGGGTTTCAAACTAGAAAACTTTTATGGATGAAAGCACTCAATGAAGTGGCACGTCTAGGGAATGTAGCAATAGAATTAGGGTTTGATAGACCTTGTTTACACTGATCTGATCGTCGGGAGTGGTGTGCCCAAATAGACCTGTAACACTAATGAATATATTTTGGCACATTACACTGATAATTTCAAACTTTGGCCACTTTCACTATTTTAGTACCTCTCTTTCCTCCTTGAGGATTGTTTGACGACACTTGATTAACTTGACCTCTACACAACATTTTCATAATCTATATCCCTTTGAAAATGTGAAAATATACATATAGTGTAAAATGTACCTTATTATGTATATATTTATTATAATAATTTATATGTACAATTAGTTATAATTACTTAATATATATAAATATATATATAGATACTTAATTGAGTGTGTCTAATGGTTAAGAGCATGTGTTTCCTCTTAAGAGGTCACAGGTTCAAAACTAGAGGGAGGTAGATTATGTATGCCTTCATAGACTTAGAAGTCAAATCACTAGGTGGAGGTGGGTCCCTTGTCCCACAAACAAGGGGGTCTCATACATAGGTGGGTCCCTTGTTCCACAAATAAGGGGGTCTTATACACCAATTTGGTGTTTGGCTTGGCTGTGACCTTAAAATTGGATAATGATAATTAAAACATTACTATAAAACCATTATATTACATACTTTTATATATAATATAATGTATTCATAAACATAATTATTATTTATACGTACATATATTACAAAATCTTAAAAATAAATACAAATAAACCTTTTAAAAAATACTGCCCTATAATAACTTTATGGGCACATTTATATTTTTTATAAGCTTTATGGTTTTGTACATATGTAAATCCAACCAATGTACATTACAAAATGGTTAAGGAAACTTGAATCACACCATGTTTTTATGTGTATAAGAAAACTCTAAAACTGTACACCCATGTAGAAGATTATAGATGAATACAAAGATGATATTATTATTATTATGTAATTTTAAAGTTACAACTAAGTTAGACATCAAATTGTTCTATGAGGCCTTTGTTTGTGGGATGAAATATCCACTCACCTTTGCGCAACGATTTGACTACTAAATTTATGAAGGCATATATAGTCTACTCTTCTATTTTTGAAACTTGTGACCTTTTAGAAAGAAACACATGCTCTTAAACATTAGGCCTACTCAAATGTATACACCATATTAATATAATCATATATTTACTTGATTATTTATAAATTTATGCCGAATTTCACATAGAGTAAATTGCACTGTCTATCCTCGCACACAGTGCGCTGTTGATGCAGGACATATGGCTAAAAGAAGGGGATAGAAATACAAAGTTTCTCCACAGGTATGCAATATAGAAGGTAGAAAGATTCCATATGGAAAATAACGGATACCAATGACTGTGAGGTTCACACCCTTCTAGATATTCAACATACAATGATTACATACTTTGAGTAGGCATATCGAAGTAAAGGCATCGTCGATATTGAGGACCAACTATGGCCATCCGAATGTTATCCTAACATGTTTGATGAAGATGGGAACAAATAAGTGTACAAGGTCGTCAGATTATAGGAGGTCCACTCTGTATTGAAAGATTTCTCCAAAGATAAGTGCTCGGGACCAGATAGATGGATGGTAGAACTATTTTTACATTTCTTTGATATTATGGGATTGGACCTGGTTCAAATGGTGGAACAATCTAGATTGGAAGGGTACATCTCACATGAGATAAAATCCACATATATTGCTCTTATCCCAAATAAGGATGAATTACGGTAGTTCCAAGACTATAGACCCATCTCACTTTGTAACCTAATATATAAATTTATATCTAAAATCATTGCTCTCCTCATTAAAAACACCCTCTCTAAATTCATCACTATGGAACAATATGTCTTTCTACATGATAGACAGATACACGATGCAGTTGTAATGACATAGGAATGCATGCACACCATACATTAAGAGATATTTCATTAAAATTGGAATAATTGTATTATAAGAACATCATTATAATTCAATTTTTTGGTTATTTTTAAATTCTAGATCCACAATTTTATTCCAATGAAACTGGAATTATGAAGTTGGATTTGTAGCGGGCATATGACAACATTGGTTGGGGCTTACTGCGCATTGTACTGCACAAGATTGGGCTACACACTAACATCATTGAATGGATTATGGCTTGTGTCACTACAGTTCAATTTTTTGTCCTCATAAATGGATACTCGAATGATTACTTTGGAGCTGGACGCAAGTTGAGACAATGGTGCTCACTCCCCCCACTATTATTTATATTAATCATGGACAAACTTAGTCACAAAATTACACATGCTTTCTAGAGGGCGATATATCTGCCATTGCCAATGGGGAGGACTATTAATGTTTCACACAGTTTTTTGGTTGATGATATACCTACATTTGGGATTATATCTATATATATGTGGACTACACTACATAACATTTTTCATAGGTTTGGTAGTGCATATGTGCTGTACATGAATAAGGACAAGTTAGAAATTTTATATGGAGCAGGTAAGCAGGAGGATATTGCATACATTTCAAATTTATTTGGGGTGAGAGCTATTACGATTGGTGATGGAATGAAGTATCTGGGATACAATATCAAGCCCAATAAGTATCGTATCCAAGACTAGTTATGGATTGTGGATAGATTCCATAACAAGATTTCAGGTTGAGAACACAGGTGTCTCACACTTGGCAGCAGAGTCATATTAGTACAATCGATACTATAACAATTGGCAGTGTATTGGGTAGACATATATTGCATTCCTACATCCATAATTAAATAGATAAATTGTGCTATTGTGAGATACATATGGGTTGGGTCCAAAACAAAGCATAAATACCAATTGGTAAAAATAGATAAGATCACTAGACCAAGGGATATGGAGGGCTGGGGTATTCTAAACATAAAGCTATTTGAGTGGGCACTTCTTACAAAATCACTATGGTGATGACTACTTGGCACATTTATTTGGAGTGAGATCATGAAGACAAAATATTTCAAGGAGATTAACATATGTCACTGGTTGAGAGAGGGACTGGTTGGCAAGACATACATATATTCTATTTAGAATAGCCTCAATAGAGTTTGACACTGGCTCATATCAAGGATCTGCTGGAACATGGGTTCCAGAAAGGATATCATCATTGGAGGGGACAAGATACTTGGGGTTGAACTGCACAACCTATTCATAAAGGAGCTCATCCACTGTCTATACACACGGGGTATTATATTTTTTGACCAGGCCATTCAGACTTGGACTAGCAACAGACCAAATTGGAAGGCGACAGCAGAATTGGATTTGTGGGGGGACATGGATGTCTCTTGGGGGCACATCGTTGCTGAGCTCCGATATACTGGCATATTCAAATCATATTTGGGGGACCAAATTGGATGGGATGGTATTATTAAGATGGGTTCCGTCTCTATTGCGGATACATACAATTACAACTGTTGTAGCACACATGACTACCATGACCTCTGTTGGTTCACTAAGTTCTGGCATGTACAGATTCCATACAATATTATATTATACACCTGCCTGGCTTGGCAAAATATGACACTCACTTGAGAGAACTTGAAGAAGAGTGGCCTAATGGACTTGTCATTTGTTTTTTCACTGGCAGGAGGAGGAGGACAATGACCACATTCTCTTAAAATGTCCTATTGCATCTCAGATTTGGCACATGTTGTCTATCCATCTCTACTTTTCCTCCATTGACAACTGCTCCATTGACACATGCTTGCATTGGTGGAGTACCCAAAATAGATATCGATGTGCTATCCCGATGCACATTTTGTAGGAGACTTGGAGAGCAAGAAACAACATTATATTTGATCACAAATATCTTGGTGTGGGAAGGATCATTGACAACATACTCATTGGCATGGATCCACTAATTTGGCCACTGGCTCATCCATCTATTAGGGATCATAGGACAATTGATCCGTTTATTACATACCCTGCAGACTTCTTTGATGGTGTAGAACAGGAAGGCAAATGCAGTTGTGGGATTTGGAACTGCATGGACAACTACACACAATATAGAATCCACTAGGGGGTGGAAGGGGGACTAATATGAAAGCAAAGACTATGGCACTTCGGAGGATTCTCTTGTTCATTCAGTTTCTAGACATCTACAACATCAGCATATACTGAGATTCCTTGACCATCATCAATCATATCTTGGGATTTACACACATTAGACATCCACATCTTCAGGCTGGTTGATGCACATCAAGAATTTGCAGGACAAACCAATGAGCATATCTATTCCACATTTACATCAAGAACACAACACGGTCACAAAATCTCTATCAAAGCACGGCCCCCACGACACACTGGAGGCTTTCCATATCACACTAGAGGTGAAGGGAGTTTCGATGGATGCAGGTATCGCGCCATTCCCCTGACCATATGTCTACACTTACTCTCCATTGTTTTTGTTTACTGCGCTATCGAATTGGGCACATGTTTTTATCTATATGCAGAAATATAATTTGGAACATTTTGATATTTGTTACACACTTTTTTTCTTTTTTGACTATGAATTTATAAAGAGAGATGGTATTACTATACTGGACTACAAATATTTGAGCACACTTGGGGTTCAGATATATTGGAAGGCAATATATTGTTTTATATGATGCATCTTTTGGAACACAATGTGCTGGTTTTACTGTCAATAAAATCAGCGTTTTTTTCTTATCTGGGAAAAGAAAATAATTCCCCACGACGAAAAATAAACCGATGATGCTAAAATCCATCATTTTTCAGGATTTTAACGATTCGATCCATCATTTTCGCCATGGAGATTTGATTGTTTTTAAGGTATGATTATATACCGGGAGAGCCATCTTCGTAATTTCAACAATCAATCAACGAAACTTTGTTGCAGAGCTTGCGAATGCCAAAGAAGGATGATCAATACTATTTATTCATTCGATCTGCTGAAAGCAGAGTAATTACAAAATTGTAGATTCTGTAGTCACTGTATTATGTAATTTTGATTAGTTTTGTAAATATTATTTGGATTCTAATTAGTAATTCTGGTTATTTCTTTGACAGGACTCCAACTATGGTGACCGTACTTTAGGTTTGCAACATGCAGCAGGGCGACAGAGCAGGATCTTAATCTTTCGAATTGGATTCGTGATACCCAGATTGGCAAGCAATTTCAACCATAGACTATATTGAAAACGATGTATGTATTCCTCGTTAATTTTTTTAGGATAACAAATCGAGTTTGCTATCTATAATTTTTTAGGATAAAATTATTTTAATTATTTAAATAAAATATTGTCTACAATTAAAAAAACATGTTATGTATGTTTAATTATTTGTCTATATGACCTAATATAATTTCATATAAAATAGTTGGAAGTAAAAAAAATAGGTGAGTAAGATGCTTAAACCTTATATTTTTCAAAAATATTTTAACACGTTATTTAAATAAATTATTTGAAGATCTATGTTAACTAGCTGATATTAATAGCAATTTCATATATAATTATATATAGAACAAATATTAAAAGAAAATATTTTAATGTTGTATAAAACCTTCAATGTAAGTTATGAATAAAATGTTGGAGAATCTAATTCCAACCACTTGTTAGGTGTCAAAACCGTCCCTCCAAATGTCCTAGTTTAGTTTGAGTTAGTTGACTCAGTTTAAGTCGAGTTTAATTCCAGCCATTTATTAGTGATGTTTCCAATGTAACCTGATTCGTAATATTAAGAAGAAGAAGTCCTTTACTCCACATTTTTTTCTCTTCAATTTTTGTCATGGTATTAGAGCTCGTAATACTCATAAGAAGAAGTCCTTTGCTCCACATTTTTTTCTCTTCAATTTTTGTCATGGTATCAGAACTCAGCCTGTGTAAGACTCCTTGAGAGCAACAAAGAGAGATAGGTTTGCATAAGACTCCGAGAGAGAGGAGCAACTTGAGTGAAGAGAAAGCGTAAGCCTCTTTGAGAGAGCAACCGAAGTGAGTGAAGAGAAAGCATAAGCCTCTTTGAGGGAGAAACATAAGTTTAGTGTATTAAGCCTCTTTGAGGGAACAACAAAAATTTGAAGGAGTTTGTCAAGAAGCAGCAGAGAGAAAGCGAGTTCTGAAGAAGAAAGCTAATAATTTTTTTAAAATCAAAATGCGTCCACAGTAACGCATTAGAGATGTTAATCCAGTGCGTACTAATGCAGTCTAGAAATTCAGCAAACGCGTTAGCGTTACTAACGCTCAACACAACATTCAAAAAATGCGTTAGTGTCATTTTACTCGCATCGTTTCTGCTCTAACGTGATCTCTTCTCATTACACAGAGCGTTAGCGTAATATTCACTAGCTGCACTATCTCACGCTGAAAGGAAACATGTATAGCAGTCGAAGTTCTAATAAATTCAAATGAGCCTCTGTTGGGTAGCGGACCCCCCACGTAATGGTTTCGGGTAAAAGTATGGTAAAGGTTCTATGAAGAGCGCGAAGCGCAAATTGTAATGGGTTAAGTCCAAGGGTAGTCTACCCTAAAATATTATAGATTAATTTAGCATGTATCGGCTTGCCCATGGTTTGTGGACCATGGAAATGTATAAATAGAGCAAGGATATAGGTTTAGAAGGAAGTTATTAATGGTAGCTTAGTGGAAGATCTAAAGTGTATGGGTTTGTGAAAGCGAGAGTGCTCTGAGTTTGTAAGTTTGAGTCGTGGGTAGAGGGTAGAGTAGGATTTGCGACTCTGTGCGCAGAGACCTGGTAGAGTCCGCAGTTATGTGCACAGACCCCTGCAGCTGTGTGTGCAGGGTGGAAAGTGGATTGTACTGAATGGGAGATTAATAAATATAAGTGTTTCTGAATGATTGTGTATCTGATCGCAGATTTGAATGTTTATGCTTATGTTATGATTTTATGAAGTATATTCAAGATTTATGACTACGCGCACTGGGTTTAAATGTTAAATGTTTTCTTAAAGACCTTAAAGAATAAATCAAATATATAAGAATAGTAATAAGACTAAGGATCTAAGAAACTCCCCTTCGCAAATCTTCGTGAAGGACAGATTGCTGCGCAAAATAGCAGAAGCGCGTAAATCGGGTTGCAAATTCTCCAGGCCTCATCAAGACATCCCTAGGGTGCAGAAATTTGGTTCCAGCACCCTCCCATACTGCCTCGAGTGAGACTTCAGTCCGTGCTTCGAGGATTGTTGCCGAAAGGGCCAGTAGTATAGGATTTGTTTGGCTAAAAACTCTTCCGAACCTAGGTCAGGGCCTCATAAGCCAACAAATGGTTTCGTTGCTGGGACCAAGATCTGCTTAAAGGGATGTCTGATGTCAAAACACTGGAATTGTTGGGTGTGGAGCATAATTATTTAGAGGTCTTTGTTTCAGCCGGATGTATACCCCAAGAAGTTTGTACACCCCTCCACGCGGGGGGGTGTAGGGAGGACTTGTCCCCCTCACGGGGGTCCGGGGGGTCTAATCCCCCTCGGCTGGAGGGTCTGGGGGCCAGCGGTCCCCCAGTGGGGGTTTCAGGGGCAACGCCTTCGAAGCTAAAAACAGATGTAAAAATTGCCTTGTAAAAGTATAGTAATTTTTAGTCAATCTAGGCCGTTCATTAGGCGGATGATCTGACGATAGAACTTATGTTTAGTTTAGGGTATTTTTTGCCTTAGAAGGCAACCCCTCTCTTTGTATGAGGGCATTGTATTGAATCTGTGTAATAGATGTGTATTCTCTGAGCAAGAAACAGAAATGTGAGACTGTGAGGGAAAATAGAGGATATTACAAAGGATCTGTTGTAGGTTGTGTCTCTTCAGTTTGCTGGATAATATAAAGGAAAGACTGGTTGTTCGGGGTGGACGTATCCCAAACTAGGTGAACCACATATATCTATGTCTATGATTTTATGCGTTTTCTGTGTTTATATTTATGCAATATTCTATGTGTTCCATTGCTCTATAATATATAATTTTCTAACAACTGGTATCAGAGTCGAAGGTCTATTTGGCCGACAAACTTGCAGGAGAGAAGGGTTCCTGGTTTGAGTGGGAGCAATGGCAGAAGATGGTAAGTTTAGGGTCGAGAAATTTAACGGCCAAAACTTCTCACTGTGGAAGATGTAGATGGAAGACTATCTGTATCAAAAAGATTTATACCTACCATTGGGCGGAAAAACAAAGATGCTGATGGTTATGACAGATGAAGAATGGAACCTTCTCGATAGAAAGGCACTTGGAATAGTACAGTTGTGCCTTACAACGTCGGTCGCCTTCAACGTTTCGAAGGAAACAACGACAGAGGGTTTGATTAAGGCGTTGGTGAAACTATATGAAAAACCCTCAGCCTCAAACAAGGTATTTCTTATGAAACAATTATTTAGTATGAAGATGTTGGAAGGTGGATCTATTGGAGACCATTTAAATGATTTTAATATTGTTACAAGCTAGTTAAGTTTTGTGGGGGTAAAATTTGATAATGAAGTTAGAGATCTGTTATTCTTGTGCTCATTGCCAGAAAGTTGGTATGGTTTAGTAATGGCCATTAGTAACTCGGTTTCTAGATCTAGTACTTTAAAGTTTGATGATGTTGTCGGTGCTATCTTTAGCGAGGAAATGCGACGGAAAATCTCTGGTGAGACATCGGGTAATGCTTTGAGTGCAAAGTCTAGGGGAAGAAAAATGGAAAGAGGAAAGAGCTCAGGATATCGCAGTAAATCAAGGAAAGGTAGATCCAAGTCCAGATTGGGGATAGTGTGCTGGAAATGTGGAAAGAAAAGACACCTAAAGAAAGACTGTAGATATCGGAAGGGAAAAGAAGGAGATGAACAACAAGAAAACAACCATGAAGAAAATGTGACAGGTGAGGTGTTACAAGATGCTTTGATTCTTTCTTTCAAAAATATTACTGATTTCTGGGTGGTAGATTCAGGGGCCTCATTCCATGCCACACTTGATAAGAAATATTTTCATGACTATGTTCAAGGAGATTTTGGACAAGTCCATTTGCGTGATGATAAACCCTATGAAATTGTTGGAATGGGTAAGGTTCTTGTAAAACAACAGAATGGAAACCAATGACTACTAAAGGAGGTAAGGCATATTTCAGATCTAAAGAAAAATATAATTTCAACAGGGTAGTTAGGCAGTGAAGGTTGTGTGACAACTTTCACAGATAAAGCTTGGAAAGTCACCAAAGGAGCCCTGGTAATATCAAAATGTGAAAAGGTTGGTACATTGTATTTATGCAATGGTATTTTTAACTCTGTTAATGCTTTAACTTCCAAAGGAGCAGATGCAACATTATGGCATCATAGGCTCAAACACATGAGTGAGAAGGGAATGAACATTCTTCACTTAAGGAATTTGTTGCCGTGTTTGAAGAATGTTGATTTGGACTTTTGTGAGAATTACATTTATGGAAAACAAAAGAGAGTTAGACTTCTCAGAGTTTGGAAATAAAAGAAGAGCGAAAAATTAGAGCTTGTGCATACAGATGTATGGGGACTTGCTCAGGTATCATCTCTTGATGGCTCTTGTTATTATGTTACTTTTATTGATGATGCAACTATAAAAACTTGGATTTATTGTATTAAGAATAAATTTTATGTATTTGATACTTTCAAGAAATGGAAAGCTTTGGTTGAGATTGAGACGAGAAAGAAATTGAAGTGTCTCAAATTAGACAATGGAGGTGAATATTGCAGCAAAGAGTTTGATACGTACTGTTCAGAGCATGGAATTCGCAGAGAGAAGACAGTTCCAAGAACACCACAAGAAAATGGTGTGTTAGAAAGGATGAATAGAACAATCATGGAGTGTGCAAGGTGCATGTGAGATTGCATGCAGGATTGCCTTTACAGTTTTGGGCAGATGCTGTAGATACTATTGTTTATCTAATAAACATAGGGCCTTCAAGTTCTTTGGATGGTGGTGTTCCAGAGGAAGCATGGACAGGTAAAAAGGTAAACTACTATTTTTATAGTCCTTTTGGTTGTGAGGCCTTTTGTCCATATTAATAAAGCAGATAGAACAAAACTTGAGGCAAAATCAAAGAAATGTACCTTTATTGGATATGGTGTTAATGATTTTGGTTATCACTTATATGATTATGAAAATCACAAAATCATTAGAAGCATAGATGTAATATTCAATGAAAAGGTCTTGTATAAGAATCAATTGCAGGAAAAGAAACAGAAAAAAGAAAACAAGGAATACATAGTTCTTGATGAGATCACTGAAAAGGTAAAGGTGCCTGAAAATAATAATAATCAACAACCACAACCACAAAAACCACCACAATAGCAACATGCACCCCAAACACCTGAAAGTGGTGTTATAAGATCCACTAGGATAAGTATATCCCTTGAACGATACTCTCTTTCATTATATTATTTATTGTTGACTGATTATGTTGAACCCGAATGCTATGAAGAAACAATGCAAGTTGAAAGCAGGAAGAAGTGGGAGCTAGCCATGGAAGAAGAGATGGACTCCTTAATGCATAGCCAAACTTGGGACTTAATCGGGTTGCCTGTAGGAAAAAATACATTGAAGAATAAATGGGTTTACAGGCTGAAGAAAGAAGATGGAGGAAAACAAAGGTACAAAGCTAGACTTGTGGTGAAGGGGTTTGCATAGAAGAAAGGTATTGATTTTGATGAAATATTTTTTCCTTTTGTTAAAATGACTTCAATCAGAACTATTTTAAGTCTAGTAGCAGTTGAGGATTTCCATCTTGAGTAGTTAGATGTAAAGAAAACATTTCTCCATGGGGATTTGGAAGAAGAAATATATATGCAGTAGCCATAAGGATATGAGGTGAAAGGGAAGGAGAAACTAGTGTGCAGGTTGAAGAAGAGCTTGTATGGCTTAAAACAGGCTCCAAGGCAGTGGTATCTAAAATTTGACAAGTTTATGTTTGAACAAAGTTATACTAGATGTCACTTTGATCATTGTGTTTATCTAAAAAAGCAAAATGATGGCAGCTATATTATATTGTTATTGTATGTGGATGACATGCTTGTTGCAGGGTCTAACATGCAGGAAATAAATGTGCTCAAAAGAAAATTGGCAAATTCATTTGCAATGAAGGATTTGGGAGCTGCAAAACAAATCCTTGGTATGAGAATAACTAGAGACAGGAAAAATCGTAAATTAACATTGTCTCAGAATGAGTACATACAAAAGGTGTTGAAAAGATTTAACATGCACAATGCAAAACCAGTTATTACACCTTTTGCTAGCCATTTCAAACTTAGTAAGGAAATGTGTCCAAAGACCCAAGAAGACGTGGATTATATGTCTAAAGTTCCATATGCATCAGCAGTTGGAAGCTTAATGTATGCAATGGTCTGTACAAGGCCTGATATTGCACATGCAGTGGGAGTTGTAAGCAGGTACATGAACAATCCAGGAAAGGAACATTGGATGGCAGTGAAATGGATTCTCAGATATTTGAAAGGTACCACAAATCAAGCATTATGCTTTGGTGGTTCAAACATTTCTCTATAGGGATATGTTTATGCAGATATGGCAGGTGACAAAGATAACAGGAGGAGCACTACAGGATATGTATTTACTATAGGTGGAACAGCTGTCAGTTTGGTTTCAAAAATCTAAAGTTTTGTTGCACTTTCAACAACAGAAACATAGTATGTTGCTGCTATAGAGGCTAGTAAAGAAATTATTTTGTTACAAAGGTTTATGGGTGAATTGGGTACGAAGCATGATATGGGCACGTTATACAGTGATAGCCAAAGTTCCATTCATCTTGCAAAGAACTTAGCATTTCATTCTAGGACTAAAAACATACAGCTCAAGTACCATTTCATATGATCAATTTTGGAAGATGGAGAGTTGAAGCTGGAAAGATACACACTAGCCAAAATCCTGCAGATATGCTAACAAAAGCTGTAACCAGGGAGAAACTGAGAATATGCTCAGTTTCAATTGGTCTTCAAGGATGATGATGAAGATGAGAAACAACCAGGTCCAAAGAGGAGTCATTGTCCAACAAATGAAGCAACGGTGGAGTTGCTACAATCATTCTCCAAGTGGGAGATTGTTGGGTGCGGAGCATGATTATTTAGAGGTCTTTGTTTTAGTCGGACGTATACCCCAGGAAGTTTGTACACCCCTCCACGTGAGGGGGTCCGGGGGGAGGGGGACATGTCCCCCCTGCGGGGGTCCGCGGAGGCTAATCCCCCTCGGCTGGGGGGCCTGGGGGCCAGCGGTTCCTCGGCGGGGGTTTTTGGGGCAACACCCCCGAAGCTAAAAACATATGTAAAAATTGCCTTGTAAACGTATAGTAATTTCTAGTCAATCTAGGTTGTTCATTAGGCAGATGATCTAACGGTAGAACTTATGTTTATTTTATGGTTTTTTTGCCCTAGAAGGCAACCCCTCTCTTTTTATGAGGGCATTGTATTGAGGCCGTGTAATAGATGTGTATTCTCTGAGTGAGAAATAGAGAGGCGAGACTGAGAGAAAACAAGGGATATTACAACGAATCTGTTGTAGGTTGTGTCTCTTCTTTTTGCTGGATAATAGAAAGGAAGGACTGGTTGTTCGGGGTGGACGTAGCCCAAACTGGGTCAACCACGTATGTCTGTGTCTCTCTGGTTTTATGCGTTTTCTGTGTTTATATTTATGCAATATTCTATGTGTTCCATTGCTCTATAATATATAATTTTCTAACAAGAACCCTACAAAAAAAGAGATTGACGAGTGGTTGTATCAGAAGCTTCACGAGTTCGTGGTGTAGGAAAACAAAACTCCCTTGATATCTGAAAAGAGGTCGTTGGATCGCTAGATATACACAGAAATCCACGAGATCTTCTTTGCGTCCTTCTCGTTAGAATTGTATGAGTGGATTGGGTGGCTAGCAGACAACACAGGGAGGTGTAAGCTTGATTAGCTGATAGTGTCGAATTCGAAATTAGTGCATAGGCTAGAGGCATTTGAATATAAGATCGTTCGGGTCGTATATCATTAGTTGGATTGGATAATAGGAGGGTTTATCATTGAATTTACGATAGACACAATTGTCAGCTACAACAAAGCCGAAAGGTGTTTTCTCAAAGGACCATGAGGTAAATACATCAAATCATTGAATACCTGGATTAAAGTTATGTGAAAAATGGGTTATGTGAATCCATTGATGTCTGGGGTAATGAGGAGCGGAAGAGGCTACCAAGGGCTTGAATGATTATAGAACAGTCCCCTGATTACACTTTTGCAGGGAAGCGAGGAGGAGCTTGTTGGGTTTTCTCCGAGAAGTGCAGTCCAGTTGATAAAGCAATGCATTCCACAGCTACCGTCCCCATCCACACTGTCGCCTTCTTCACCTGCATCCACCCCACCTCCACCTACCCCACCTCCACCACTTCCAAGGGTTGGAATGGTGAGTGCAATCAAGTTGCCCATGTTTAGAGGCATTGGAAATGAGGAACCAGATCAGTTCTGGTTTGTGGTAAAGGTAGTATGGGAAGCCCAAGGCATTACAGATGATAACATTAAAAGGGCCACCTTAGTCAATGCGTTGTAGGATCACGCATTGACGTGGTATATTAAGCACTCTAGCAATCATTCTAATGCTAAAATAGCGGAGATCTAGGATGCATTGAACAAAGAGTTTAGTCGACCAAAATTAGAAACTCAGTCGATCATCGGATTTAAGGAAATTGCGATGCTTCTAGGTGAGACACCGTGGGATCTAGATCAGCACTTGAAAAGTATGATCGATGAAGCTAATATGACACTGTCAGATGCGTAGCACCATGCCTGGTTTGTGGCGTCCCTGACATCGCACCTAAGAACAACACTGTCACAACAGAAGATCTCAACCCAGGTTGAAGCTTTAGAGATAGCGATGAGGTTGCATGAAATGCCAATACAAGATCCTGGGTTGGGATTCCAACAAATCCACGCGCAATTTACAAAACCTATGCCTAGAGATGCAGAGTTTGAAGAAGGATAGGGCGCTTCAGTCAGAGGTGCGCGAAGAAGTGTGGTGTATAAAGTGTAAGGGCTAGGGGCACGATAAGGATCACTGCCTTGTATTCGCAAACTATTTGGCAGTAGGGGGACCAATGCCATTAAGACCGGAAGTGCAGGCAGGTCCGAGTGCGTCTGCTGCTCTCTGGTGCACGATTTGTTAGGTGCAACGGACAACTGTCACATGTTGCAGAAATATACTCAGACTTCGCAGCAGTTGTACTGTAATTTTTTTAGATCGATGGGTCACGATGAGCAGACATGTCAAAGCTATGAACTAATGATGGATAGGACTCCAGCCTATCGAATGTAGATGGAAACACGAGGCCTCGACATAGCTGCAGCAATAACGCAGGGCGGCTTCCAAGGGCGAGGTCGAGGACGAGGAGGGATGGGACCAGGATGAGGGCACAGAGAGTTAATTTGCTACAACTATGGAGGACCCGGGCATTACGGGCATGACTGTACTAATCCAACCAGAATAAGTTTCCCATACTACTATCAGTTTGATCATGAAGCTATAGATTGCCCGATGTTGATTGGATAGATTCATGAGAAGGGGGTACTACAACTTGCGCCAACTCAAAATGTCCAGATGATGAGGTCAGAACCACACGAAGGAGACCCCAATGTGAATATGGTGCTTAGAAGTGGCACGAATATAGAGGAGGATAAGGAAAAGTAACATGGGGACGATGTATGGATCCACAAGACCCCTACAAAGGCACCTAAACTTGACTTGGGACACACAAAGGAAATAGATATGGAAGCTACGAAGAGCTTCGCGGAGGTCTCTACCTCAGATAGTAAGAAGCAATTAGGATTGGGAGTGGATTTGTCTATGATTACTACCTTTTTAGATACTTGCATGAAGTTGCTACAGGACAATGTGCAGATCAAGGAATCCAAGAGTTGGTCACTAGGTGCGCAGGACTAGGAGAACCACGTGTAATCTGAAGGATGGGAAATCATACTTTGCGTACAGGAAGGGAAATGCGGCTGACAGCACAAATTGGTGAATATGAGATGGATCACATAGTTCTTGACCTAGTTTCGGATGCGAATGTGCTACCAAAACAGACTAGGGAATGGATGGGTCAACCCGCGCTACACTGGTCTCCTATTCAATTAAGGATGGCGAATCAGAAGAAGATCGTGCCCATGGGAAGACTCCAAGGGGTAACTGTGGATATTGATGGCTCAAGTACACAGACATATTTCGAGGTAATAGAGATTGTGGATGACAGTAACCCTTACCCCTCATTATTAGGGATATATTGGGCTACAGACATGAATGGAGTCATAAACCTGAAGAAGTGAAAAATGATTTTCGAGAAAAAGTCGCTACGCTTAAGTATTCCACTAGATCCAGCCGAAGGAGCATGCTACACTGAACTTGTGCACGATGAGTACAGTGATGATGAACTAGACTACATTTACCAGATAACGACACAAGACCAGGACCGGGTGCATCCAATGGAAGACAAAAGACTCTCACGGGAACGCGACATTTCCTACATGTTGGATTCTAATGAAGAAGTAGAGCGTTGGCAGAAATGATTGCATGAGGTAACGACTCTAAATTGTAATATGATGGTCAAATCACTGTGGCGTGTGACAACTGAAGTAGGGACACTCCTAACAAGTAACGATGCAACCAATGGGGAACTACAGTGATGGAGCAGAAGTAGCCTAGTGCGCAAAAAGAGGTGTTGCGCGTAACAACTACACAAGGGTGGAATGCACCTAGGAGGATTAGGTGAAATAGATGTGAATGTAGAAAGCAACTGCATGTACGGATCATAGGCTCTCTGATCCAGGTGGATATTGGTGGCCACCCACCTATCCCATTTGGACCCCCGCAATTGTCTCTTTCAGTTTTTCAATTTCCATAATTGTAGCACAATTTACTATTTTTAGCAGTTTTTTCGGGTCCTGAACTTCCGGAGCCGTTTTGAGGCCCTAAACGACGTTTTTTGGGAAATCTGGGGGCAACAGG